>UELV01018746.1:6433-21461 GCA_900490015.1 Megastigmus stigmatizans | reverse complement strand
GGGGGGGGGGGGGGGGGGGGAGTCTCTACGCGTGACCTTGTCTCGCAGCGACGAAATACCAACTATCGGAAATCAAGGTCGCGGTTTTTCTTTCCCTTCGGATTTTTAACGTCCGACTCGACTCTTGGACTGTGTGTTTTTTTTTTGTTAAACGAGCTTGCTTCATTATGCGACTGTTTGATGAATGTCGTGCTTGACTTTGTGGCATTCCGAATTTACGGCGGTTTTTTTTTACTTTCACGTAGCACTGACTCTGCCCTTTCGCATTTAAGTTTAAAAGTACTTTCGAGATAATTGTGATTCTTGGTGGGTTTACGACGATGAACTTGAGATTGAATTTATTCGGCTTTAAAGATTGCCAGTCAACGCCGAACTTACGAGTACGTCACTTCATTAACTTGTACTGAAATAATTGAATTAACATAATTTAACTGTATACTTCCTTTCACTCCATTTAAAACTAATAAATATTTAATTATTTTGAAACACCCTTTTTTTTTGTAAATCAATCAATTAGTTTTTCCAAGCCAAACAAATGTTGCAAAATTCGAATATATGACGTGTTAGAACGCGTTCGAGTAAATGTTTATTTAAATATATTACATTTTCTCGGTCGTATTGTTTCTGTTTTCACGCGGAAATTCCAAATAAATTAATGCAGCTTAACGTACGAATCGAAGCTAATGCAATAATATATATGCAGAGTATCAGTCTAATAGATTATTTTCGAATATTAAAGCCTAGTTACGTAAAATGATAAATGAATAACTATATGATCAGCTTTTATCCTACGCTTATATATATTATTTTAAACATTTCTTTAGTATCAGTTTTATGTATTATTAATGAAAAAATTGAAATAACAGAAACTTACGCGCGCTTATATTAATTTTTTATTGCGACCGAGGCGCCTGAACTAGATCCTTATAAATGGATGTAATAGTAGTAAATCGGCTGTAAATAAAAGTTCATTTTTACTAACTTGAAAATAAAAGTTATATTTAGCTTCATATTACAAGTAAGATACATAATGAGCGTGACAAAGCTAGCGGTCTATGGTATCTTAGGTATCATATTTTATACTCACATTGTGCGATTAAATTTTGTTTACATAATGGAAATGAATTTTTCTGTTTAATGCTCGCACTTACCTGTATTACGCTGAATAAAAACTTTCTTCTCTCCTTTTGTAAAATCCCTTTTTGTTTTACAATCAATTCCGAAAATGTATATAGAAATTATTATTGAAGCATTAATTTCTCATTTATATTGAAAGCTATAAATTCCTCATTTTCTTAATTTATTTTTTTGCTATTTCAATATTTAGACATTTGTGGTTAATGCTACGTATTTACGCAAAGTTTTAAAATAATATTTTAAATTATCGCATATAGTTAATAAAGCCCAAGTTGATACTGTACCATTTAATACCCTAAGTTTAAATTAATACAAACTCATTCATGCTCCAGTACACATGTCTGCCTATACTATGCAGTTATCTACTTGTATAAATTCATTGGTTTTTCTTTTTCTATGCAAAATATTCAATGGTTCAGGTTGGATTTGTCTTCCAGACCCACGTACAAGCATTCACTCAGCGCACTATATCCAATAGCTATAGTCAACCAAGTATAAATCTCGTTTTCCACAGGGTCCTGAGTCCGCGGTTCTCGGACGGCATAAACACGCCGCGTATCGCGGTGTCGGGGAACGACCTGCCGCTCTCGCGTGTCGTCTCCCGAACGATGCACCCAGACGACGGCTTCCACGATCACGCCGGCACAGTCATGGTGATCGCCTGGGGTCAGTTTATGGACCACGATTACACTCTCACCGGCACGCCTCTGGGTAAGTCCTTTTTTTGTCTTCTATCCCCCCTCCCCCCGCGTATACCTAGGTTAACATAACTCTCTCTCTCTCTCTCTCTCTCTCTCTCTCTCTCTCGAGAAAAGATATCGCGCTTTTGATCTGGATGAATTATTGTTTTACGCGTACGCGCACATTACGCGTTTGGCCAATATCGGATTTGAGAGATAATCTTTTAAAGAAAGAATGCGAATCGGTATTAATGGTAATTCGCGGCGGACTTTCGTAATGCCGATGGTGTTAATCGGCAAAGATTTTGCGTCAGCTGACATACGTTGTGCTTTCTTTGTTACCAAATGGATCTAGTTTGGAGAGCTTGTTTCTAGATCGAGGGGTGTTCAGATCTAGCATATATACACGATTACTCGTTATAGAAACTGGATAAGTGCAATTTATGTAATATCAATTTGAGTTGAAAAGATAAATAGATGGACATTGCTGCAAATACCGATGAGCTATAGACGTTTCTTTCTAATTAATTTCATATTGAGTTGCAAAACTCTGATTCGCTGTATTTTGAAATGTGGTTTGCACGCGCGCGCGCTATCTTGTGTAACTGTTTTTTGATGAATCATTTTTTTTAACTTTATACACGCATTCTTGTTACACATATAATCCTGTACTCTCACGGCTATTTCTCTTAATACTATACGATCAAGTAATTTTCTTCGGGGATCAGTTATAATAATTAGTAAATTTTTAACATTTATTTTTTTGGAGAAAATACGTGTAACGGTATGGTATTAAAATAGCAATCATAAGTTAGCATGGTTCCCAGGTAGTTTAAAAAATGTTTGCGCAGAGTTTTCAGAATGTGCCTAAATATTTAGATAACTTTTCAAATTTAATGGCTAACAGCTTAAGACAATTATATTTTAAACGCAAAATAAGTAATAAAAATTAGAAAAAATATTTCGACCGGTATGTAGACTAAAATGTATTTCATTCGAATGCAAAAACTCCAGAAAGATTAGTTAATTTGTTATTATTTACAAATCAAACAATTAAAATGCAGAGCATTTTTCTCATATCTCAATTTTCATAATAATTCTTAGCCATTTTATTGCAATCGGACGCCGACGTTTCCTTGCAGAGCACATGACACGGCAAATGTACATATGTATCACCCTGATTTATAAGTGTATTCGCGCATTCGCAATTTAAAATGTCAGACAGCTAATTTCACGAATTCATTCACAATGCAGCTTCCATCCATTGTCTGAGATATACAAATAAGCCTTAACGGCCGTGCAAGCCATTATAAAGAATCGACGAAGCAGTTAATCCGACACGCGGCATATTAATAAAGCACGAATCGCTTCGTTCACCCCAGCATGACAATGAAATTTTCCAAAGTACACATACATACGTCTGCGAATCTCGATCGAATCTTACGCGATCTCAGGTAAAACACATTCACACATACGTCTCAAGATTGACGCGACGCGCGGTGAATATAAAGATACACAGTCGCTCGACCACTTGACAATCCTGAAATTCATCAACGAGTGACGGGCACGCTTCGAGTGAACGAGTGCACCATCGCCGCCATTAAGTATATATACGTAGTATCGCATCATCCGTTGCGAGAGCAGTAGTGCGATTTATATTCTATACTTATGCGAGGAGAGCAATATCCTTTAAAATGTGGCGTGACTTTCACTTTTTGCCGTTCTTAAACACCGAATGCTTCGTACGATTATTATGAGACTCCGAAGGCTCGCAGGTACGAAAAGAAAAAAAGAAACGAGAGCGTTGATTATCCTCTTTTTTTTTAAATCTTTGTATTTTTAATCGGCGTTAATGTGAAACACGTTTTTTGAAATTGCTTTAATAATTATACTGCGATACAAAACGAGAATTGCGATTTCTACGATCGGGTTTGCAAGGCATTGATCGATCGATTATTCAAATTTAACAAAAGATAATAAAGAACCGCGACTGCATAATTCGATTCGTAATTTCTGGAATTACGAAACACGTCCTGTGAATATACGAAAGTATGCGCGAGATCGTCAAAATTGAACGAGTCAAAATCTTCAGATGCGATGAACCGCAACGACCCGGAGGAATGCTGCAACCGTCCGCCCGAAGAGAAGAATCCCTATTGTAACGAGATCCTCATCCCGGAAGACGACTACTTCTACCGGCTGTTCAAAGTGCGCTGCATGGACTTCGTGCGCGCCTTTCCCGCTGTCAGACCAGGCTGTCGTCTCGGTAGTCGTGTGCCCTTCAACCTTCTAACCGGAGTCCTGGACGGTAACACCGTCTACGGCATCAGCGACGCCTTTGCCAAGTGAGCACCCTTGAATATTGCTGTCCTTGAGCTCGTGTTGCTATATAAAATTGTCAATTAGATAAGAATTGAAATTTTTCAGAGAATTAATTTATTCGATTATATTACTATATAAGTATATATTGCGTCTGAATAGTGTCATTAGGTGTTAAAAATCAAGTCGGGTTTTATTGAAGGTAGGAAAAGGCGCTCAATAGCAACTTTCTATTCGAAATGTTCGAGTTTACGGTGTAGCTCCATAATAGAGCGCTAAATTGTGAGAGCAAGTTTTTATACTGAATTATAATCGAAACGCATTAATTAACAATACGGGTTTGAAAAAAAAATTATATAGCTAGTTTTATAAGTATTTTGAAGAATATATACTGTGTGAAAGTAGTTTTATACTTAATTGTCAAGTTAGCCATGCCCTTTCTAAGTAAAAGTTACGGTAGCTTCCACAACTTAAAGAAGTTTAAGGTGGAGAATTATTTTATTTCAACTTCAAGTCGAATTAAGAACGTTCTATTGGTACTACGCTAGTCAAAACATGAAATAGAGACAGAAAAAGAGAGAGAGAGGGAGAGAGAGAGAGAGCTGCCAGTACGCTAATTACATACATCTTAAAATTGCCATTACTCAAAAGACTAATGACAAAAAAATACAAAAATAATTGTCGACATTTAAAAGCGCTTTTAGCAAGATATAAATTTTTCTTTTAACAAATACTGATACGGACCCAAGTTTTAATCACTTAAGAACACGGTGCGTGCTCATGTCTGGGTATCAGTAAAATAACAGCTTAAATCTTACTTTACTTTAAATTGTGACGCATATTAAGATTGCACTTTTCATTAAATACAATAATCACTTATAAACACTCGATAATAAGTTTATGATTATTATAATAAGAGAGATTTATTTGCAATAGGAACTGAAACGTTCTATAGTATTAATAATATAATGAGAAAATGATCAAAAATTACCTTGGCCTTCACCTGATGAATATGGCGGAATTACTACCAAAATACTTGGGCTCTCGACTGCTCTTATTTTTGCATTAAAAAAGCGTGTAAATATACAAATTTTGAAATTGGTTCTAGCCTGAAACCTTATAAAGATATTTTTTTAGAGTGATTTGAATATTTCGATCAATTTTCAATTTTTAAATTCGCGCCAAACTACATGACATATTTTTTTTTTGACGCGTATTAAAAATACCTTTAATCTCGTTTTAAAAAATAACACTGGTTAATATATCTTCATATCGACGGTTGGGAGGAAGAAAGTACTATTTCGATGGGGGCTTAAAAAAAGTATTATCTCGGCGGGGGCTTGAAAAAGGTACTATATCCAAAGAAAGCCCCCGTCGAGATAGTACCTTCTTCCACATAACCGTCGATATATGAAATCTAAAGATTGTTCCTCCTTGTTCCTCATACATAGCACAAAAATAAAGTAGACTTTAACATAATATTAAATTTTATAAAATTAGATCATAATTGTGAAGAAGCCATTTTATTAGATATACACATACGAAATTTTACAATAGCACGCGAAACAATGACAAAGTTTATCATTCATATTCCTATTATTTAAGTCAGCAATTTTTAGGCACGACCGCTAAGGTGAATACCCCAATTTCTACTCACATTCCTATATCTACTTTGTATTTTTTATGATATTACAAATATCAAATGTATTTCTAAACTATTAAGACAATCGCAGAAATATTTGATTAATTAAAAAGTATTACCTACAAGGTCAGAATAAAAAATATAATACTTATAACAGACACAACATTATATGAGTAGAAGTAGGTCCTTGGTAGAACTAGAAATGAGTGAGTGAGACAAATAGAAATGAGTGATCAGAAATTGGGCCAATTACCTTACACGGAAATGCATTATATTTTCATCATCACAAAGAATGTCGGAATCCAAAAGTCACGCATGTAACATAAAACTAATTTCTATCATGATAAAAATGAGTTTCGAGCATTTTTTAAATTAAGGATACATGTATGTATGTATAAGCATTTTTTTAAAATAAGGATATATGTATGTATGTTATCAAGTTAACTGATTTTCTTTGCAAATTTTAGACCATCAAAGCCTTTTACATGCCTTGCTTTACGAGGCAACGCAAGGCCCGACAGCGTTCTAGCGCTTCAGCTCTATCACATGAGCTTTATGTATTAGTTTTATTACATGTGCTTGAAGGATTTCACAAATAAATATCACGAGAGCAATTGAATGACCTATAAATACTCCAATTATAACATTTTGCATTGGAATCATGCTAACAAGATGCGGTTTTTTGGATGAGGAGAGTTTTATATCCTTGATTCTATAAGCGTCCTTATGAGATAACGCATACTTTCTAATGTAACTTTTCTCCCAATAATACATAAGCCCTCCTTCAAAGATTCGACGTGCTACCTTATCAAATCGATGCCTGTACGGTGATGTCTTTGAATGCAATAAAGCGACATAACCTATTCGTATGTACTCTTCAACAAGTTTCAAGACCCACTTGCTATCGGGTTCCTCAAAATTGTCAACCAAAAATTGTCCTACTCTGTATATTTGTTCGCAAGCCTCAACGCTACCATCGTCAGCCAGCAGAAGTTCTAAGCATTTATCAACATCCCTGTTCCTCACTTTTCGAGGATTATTGCGCACAAAAATAAAGCCTTTTTATTAAATTGAAAAATTATTTATTAATTAGTTTTTACAATAGTTGTTTCTTCGGCGATTGAAAGGCGTCTGACCGTTTTTTACAAAAAAAGAGAGATATCAATTGAAAATCGCGTACATTTGTTTTTCTTTTTGATCGTCGTTTTTGCTCACGCGCTCTTTTTCCTTTTCATAACTTCACATACATTCCAATTTTTCCCATCGTCATTCCGTCCGCGAAGAAGCCTCTTTGCTTCCTCGCCCCGTGCCCCTCCAATTACGAATCCAGTGATTCGGGGAGAGGGAATACGGCCCCGGACGAACCTTTTTGTTCGCCGTGCACGCGACGAAAAGTCACATCCAATTTTGATGTGCTTGGGATTTTAAATAAAACGGGAACAATCCCTGTAAGACATTGTCTCAGGGGTTTCCCGTACCCACCTTTGCAAAATGGTACTGTTTAGGGACAGGATGATCTCTTTTGTGTCATTGATGAACAGTGGTGATTTTATCTTATTAAATTCGACTAAATCCTCCAAAGTAATGCATTCCGGATATATTTTCTGAATTATGAAAAAGTACATTAATTGCACGACTACATTCGACAAAACTGTATAGTAAAGGACGATTAAGCTCGAAAAGAACAGTCTCTCGTTATTCTTTTTTGGTAGTAATGTTTCTGTATGACCAATCAATATTTTAACAATGTTTTCAACTGTCCAAACTTTAGAATCGAAACGTAAGACTCGAACTGCGCCAACAATGCACACAAAAATGACAATAATACTTATTACGCTCATACAGTCAAATGATATTTTAATTTTGTAAGTACCATATTGTTTAAAGAGTATGTTATCAGTCCAAGGATAATAAAATGCTCCGGCTTCCAAATCGTAAACGTCATTGACATACGGGGATCCAGCAATAAAACATAAATCAGCGAGCGAAATATTACTGTTAGTATTAGCAGTAAGGTTTAAAGCTACTAGTTCTTTGTTGTTTGAGCGTATTTCTTTAAGATTCACTGTAAAATTGAAAAATTTTGCTAAAGTATTAATGACTATAATATGAAAACCTCGAAACATATCCCACTTATTTTTTGGGTCATAGTTTTCTTTTAACATTACATAAATTGGAGTCTCTTCGAGGGCAGTATGTAAAGTATATCCATAAAAATTTAACAGTTTATCAGGGAACAATTCATCACCCTTCAATAAATGTTTTCTTGTGTAAGTATCTGTAAACGGATTATATTGATGCATCATTATAATAGGTCTGTTAACACAATTTGAGATACTTCTGTATTTCTTGGATTGTATGAACTCAATTATTGTAAAATACAAGAATTTATACTTCCAACCAAATTTTAAAACGTTTAAAATATTTTCGTCGCTTATATTATTCACCAAAATGGCGAGGCATTTAGGTCTTTGAGTTGCACTGCTGTAATTTTTTAAGAAAATTATCTGTTCCATAAGTTGTTGGGACGTGTTATTTTTATTACTTTCATTCTCAACGAAAATTATTTTCAAAATATTTTGCTGGTTGCGTTGGAACAACAAACTTTTGAGGTTTAATGTTTGCGCTTCACTTAGATGTAGGAACTCTCTTGTATTTACAATTGTTGCTGGAAAAATATTGATTAATTAATCTATGATATTTGTAGATGCAGTTGAAAGTCTATTTTGTGAATGGGTGATTAATAATACACTTTTTGGGATCGTATGATTAATCACACTTTTCACAAAGTTTATTCCGTTATTAGTACTAATGTCAGTGCAATAAGCATATAAAATTAAATTGCTCAGTATTGGCATAAAAATCGTGATTATCAAATACATATTTCTAACTTTTCTAAACTAGTGACAGATCATTTTCTATTCTCATGTATGTTACTCTGAAAAGTTCAACGGTGGAATTTAATTCGTTGTAATGCGAACATTCTACGCAATATGGATTTTTTTCTAACGTTAAACGCGAAAACTTTGTTGTATTTACATTTTAATACATAATTCTACAGTAGGAATGTTTTTAAAAAGTCAATGATGACTATATTTTTAAATTCATTGATTAAATTTTACTGAAGTAGCAAAAATTATTATTACATTTTTGTAATGCTAAGTATGAATAAAGATATAATTATTAACATTTTACACGATCTCCTTAAAATATTAGTTAAATATGAAATAGTAAAAAATAATTTAATTGTTTACAAGCATGAAATCATTAGTATAAAATAATATCTAAAAAATAATTATTTTAACCTTCAAATATGTGTATAATAAAACCACATTTACATTCTTTATTTTTCGTACAGTTTTCTTTTATTTAGTTAACTATATCAACAATAGACATCGTAAAATAGGGTGGACTTTTATTGGTTCATTTTTTTCTCTCCGAGATATAAAATTTTAATGTAAAGCGCAAATTTGGCTCTAAAGAGCCCAATTTTGCGGTTAGGGGACTGAAACCTTTAAGTTTCTCGCATTTTTAATACGAATGAAAATAATGGGTTTTATCCGAAAAAATCGAAGAGACGAAACTTTATACACGCTTACATGTGTAGAGCCTTTATATAGCGTGAATATCCCTACATTTACTTTGGTACTTTGATAATAACACGTAATCATTCACTCCGTTTCAGAGCTATCTTATTTCCCATTCACTGTATGGGTTGCAGACATTTCAGACAAGTTCAGGCTCTGAAATAAATACCCACTTCTAACTAATACGGCGCAGTTGTATCATTATTTTTTCCATATTGAAAACAGCAATTTCTCTCTCTCTCAGCTCTTTTGCTTGAGTTTTTTAAGCTGTCGTCTCTCTTCTTAAAGTCACTGCATGCAACGACAGCATCGGCGGCGACACGCAACAGACGTATTATTAAGCTTTATTTAATAAATTTCGAAATGCGATAATTACAAGTGTCTGTGTTTTTCTATTTCACGCTCGCTCCTAAACAGCAAACTGCGGACTGGTTACGCTGGATTGTTAAGAATGAATCCCGTTTTCGAGGAGTACGGCTTGAAGGATCTGCTTCCATTGAAACTCGATATTCCCGACGAAGGTTGCACTCGTCCCAATCGTTCGATGTACTGCTTCGAAGCCGGTGAGTAAAAAAAAAGAAGAATTAGACGAAACGTACAATCGTCGAACAATGTCATTGGCTTAACTTGTACGAGCCCAATTGATATGCAAAAAACCGTTTGTATTGAAGGCGAGATCAGAGTGAACGAACAACTGGTGCTGACCTGCATGCACACGCTAATGGCGCGAGAACATAATAGACTGGCTAAAGGTCTTGCTCAAGTTAATCCTCATTGGGACGATGAAACGCTTTTCCAGGAAGCAAGACGTATCGTCATTGCTGAAATCCAACACATCACGTACAATGAGTTCTTGCCGATTTTGCTGGGAAAGGATGTGATGCAGAAGTTCGGTCTTCTTTTGGATAAGGACGTGAGTTTTTCTTTTTCTTTACTTTGCCTCAGCGTGTCTTGTAGTTATTTAAAACAAATTATATACGTTCACTTATTGTATATTGGAAAACAGATTTTTATCGTGCGCTAAAGTACATTAAAGTTTTTAAAATATTAACATATTAGAACTTTAATAAATAACAGAAATCGACAGGTGTACATTAGAACACAATAAAAATCTATTTTCCAACATATAATGGGCTAACGTATAAATTGTTTTAAATAACTGCAAGATGTGCTAAAGTAAAGTACAGAAAAAAGTTATGGATAAACAGTTATAAATTACATAAAAATGTAATATTAATTTATTGTTATATTAACAACTATTATTTTGGTAGGGTTATTGGGACGGATATGATTCGACTGTGAATCCCGGAGTCATAGATGCGTTCGCATCGGCAGCTTTCAGATTCGGTCATTCGCTGTTGCCAACAGCCGTTGAAAGATGGAGCAAAGCCCATAAATTCATCGGTAATACTCTATTCTATGTATTTGGTAAATACGTCCTTAAAACAAGTATTATTATCATCTAAAAGCGTGATTTTCTCTTTCAGCTTCGAAACGTTTGTCCGATCTTATTAGGAGACCGTTCGATTTGTACAGAGCAGGTGTTTTTGACGAATACTTTATGGGTTTGATGAATCAAGTTGCCCAGGCTATGGATGACTCTATTACACAAGAGGTAAATTGATCTACTTTTTCTTATAGGTAAATTGCGCAACTTTAGACTCGTCGATATTTTCCTGAATTATAAATATGCTCGTGTTACGTAACGTATTGATCGATCAATTAACTACGTATAAATGAACGCAATCCTCGTAAATCCCGTGCTTTAAGCATCTAAGAGGATGTAGTAAAGACAAGTTTCTTTCTCAAAGAAATTGCGATAATAAATTGCCATTTTATTTTCAATTTTACGCTAGTCTTAAACATTTCTTCATTTGGTTATTGATTCAGCAAAAACCAATATGAGAAATAATGTTAGAAAATATCTAGTGACATCAGTCTTCAATATCGTTAATGAAAACTGGCTACAAAAAAAAAAATGTTTGAAATTATTTTCACAAATATAGCGTCTCAAATTCTAAAGAAGAAGTAGTTTACTAGCCAATGTTTGGTCTACCCGTAAAACACACTTCAAACATGCATCATAGCTGTATCCATAAACAAAGTGCGGCATACAAAAAAGAAAATAACTAAAATAGACCTAAAAATCGTAGGTCACCAATCACCTTTTCAAGAAAGTGGGCGCCAAGCACGGTATGGATCTGGTCTCGTTCAACATGCAGCGAGGCCGCGAGTTCGGCATTCCCGGATACATGGAATTCAGGTTCGTTTAGACGGTTCAGTAAAGCCGCGTCGGCCGTTGGGCCGTTGTCACACGACAACTTTCCACCGGGCGATTTAAGTTTCGACATTTTCATCTCGCGCCACCTATATACGCTTACATTTGTGCTCACACTTAGCGGGGGTTTTCCATTTCAGGAAATTCTGCGGACTGCCTTGGGCCGACACCTTCGAGGAGCTGTTTGGCTCGATGCCGAACGAAACTGTGCGCCGTTACATGTCCATTTTCGAGTGAGTTGCACACCCCGTTTTTTGTCCTATTTATGCGCATTCTTTTGATATAAAATAACTGCGGACTCGCGATCATGTGTGCACATTACCGCGAAGACTTCCACATTTTCCGCTGATGGCGTGCCACGAATACCGCGGTTTTTTTTTTCCTTTAATTGAAACTTCGGTGTATCAAGTTTTAAGTAGTCCTAATTTTTGTACCAAATTAACATTTTTTATGATGCTATTGGAATTATTGCACATACTATGAAATGCGCACGTTTTCAGCTTAACATATATGATTGTAAATTTCTAGAAATACGTGTTATAACCTTTCGTAAATTACGCAAACTATGATAATTATATCCGGAGCTAATCATTGGCTTCGCATTAGCGACTATGATTCTTTTAAATAGTTGGGAATACGATCTTAAATTTAAACTTTGTACGAGTTAAACATTCTTTAATCTTTTCAATATGATCGATACAATCAAAGAATAAATTAACTACTATGAATTTTATTATTATTAATTGGTTTATAATTCCATTCTATTTCGCAGGTCAAACCTCTTTTTACAATTTTATTTCTTAATACTTTAAGCAGCTAAAAAAGTTTGCGTAATACGGCGTCGCATAAATGTAAATATTGACACTTAACCGTAATTAATTTATCCGAACCCGCTTTATCCGTAATTAGTGAAGTGTAGGATAATTGGGAAAAAGGTCCAAAAACTCCAAATACGATTAGACTGTATGAGTCATGTGAAAGATTCAATCAGAAGGAGTTGATTAACCCCCTCCTGTAGCACTGCAAGCGTGATTGATGGAATTCACGCTTAATACTTTTTATAGACATATCCTATACACTTCCCTTATTTATAAAAAAAATTACTTTGATAATTAATAACTTTTTTTTTTTCACTTTCTTAAACCGGTATAAAATACGTTCTATTGCATTTTTGCATTGGAAAGTTTCATGTAAACTAGTCAAATTGTATTCCATTATTTAAGATGGTTATCAATGATAAACGGATAGATTATAATGGAAATAAAAACATTGCAGACACCCAGCAGATGTTGATCTTTGGTCTGGAGGAGTTTCGGAAAAGCCATTGCCGGAAAGCATGCTTGGGCCAACCTTCGCTTGCGTCATCGCTACACAGTTTAGTAATTCTAGGCGAGGTGATCGATTTTGGTACGAACTTCCTAATCAACCGTCCTCGTTTACTCCAGGTTAGTTTCGTCCGAACAAAACAACGCAAACCTATTGATTTGGCGCATTATTTATTTCATTGCGATACGTTTCAGAACAATTGCAAGAAGTCAGGAAAACCAAGTTAGCCAGAGTTATTTGCGACAATACCGATTTGATCGATACGATACAGATATACCCTATGGTCCTGCCAGATCATGAAATGTAAGATTAAACTTACTTTATTTTATTCATTCCTATTTATTTTTAAATGAATAAGTGAATTAAGATGATTGACACATGCGGCTATTAGGAGTTTCGAATTTCTTATGAGTTACATGCATTGGTTTTATTTAACCGAGTTGTGCATTTATTTTTAGCAATCCACGAGTGCCATGCAAGAGCGGAATTCTTCCAAGTATTGACCTGAGTAAATGGGCAGAATATCCTCAACCAGCTTATACACAGCAGTATGCAAACGACTATTCGGGACAATATGGGCAATTTGTAAAGTGAAAAAACCAGTTACTAACAAAATCTATTAAAGAGAAAAGACAATTTAAGCAAATGCTTCAGCGATTGAAAATCTAATCAATAATTTAAGGACTATGACTTTTCTTTCAAATCTATTAAAATCTAATTAAGTCTTTTGTTAATTGCTGAGACATTTTCTTTCATAAAAAGCGTACCAGAAAGCATTTATTTGCAGTGTATGTGTTTGTGCTTGTAAGCACATAAGACTAGTTAAATATTTAAGCGATTGTGCATGTGAATGGAAAAGTTTGATGCAGCAACTTCAAGGGAAACTGGAACTCATCAGTTGGATGGTGATTTATGTATTTATATTATTTATTGAGCAAAACATTATTTTTGCTCATCATAATTTGAGACAGGTGTGAAGAAATTTAAAAATGAAATGTCATTATATTTCATTAGTACAGTTCAGTATCCTTTGATAAGTCAGTCACTTATCTATTGCCACAATATAATAAGCAATACAAATGTTTTCCTATGCGCAATTATATGGACCGAGAAAATATGAATATTTAAATTACCTTTCTAAACAAGTTAGTACCTTACGATCACTTATTCGTATATCCTTACAATTTTACAGTTATTGCAATCAAAATGTAAATTAATAAATTGTACAAATATGAATCAGGTCTTGTTTTAATTTAAATATTTATATTTGTTTTGCTCCATATATATATTCTAAATAACTGATAAATACTCAAAATAAAACTAGTGTGTAGTATTTTTGATTATTAAGAAAATAAAAAAAAATAGTTTTTACGTAAATTTAAGTTTGTTTTATAAAAAGAACTGATTATGTCAGTATCATCGATTTTAAACATATGAGGCATTTCACAGTTATGGTGAATCTACTCTTGTACATTTTATAGCTTTTTTTATTTATACATCGACACATACTTGCACATAATACACTTTTTACGTTGACTTAATATTTTGTACTTGGCGCCTTCTGATGCGACTTTAATTTTAATGATTTCAACATCTTTTGTATAAAAAAAACTATTGAATATCTGATACTCAAAGATTGAGGATAGCATCGAGGGATTTTTTAGAGGCATTTTTGTACGTTCTTTGTAGTACTGTAAAGACTAAAAAGGAAAATAATATAAAGAATAACTACTTTAATATTGTTATATTCATTTACTACCCTATCCTTTTATATCACATTTACACATTCCACACATTACATGTATTTATATATTTTTTAAAACACTTTGAAATATTTAAATGATATAATAAATAAATAGCATACCATTGTTTTTTTTTTGTATATAAGATATCAAGTTGATTCATTTTATTTAGTATAATAAATACCATGCATATTTCTTTTGAAATAAATACAATTTTCTGAAAACTATTTACTTGAGCCAAAAAAGGTGTTTTAAATATTTAACTAAGTGATATCGATTAAGGGGATGTGCGACCCTCGGAAAGATTCCTACCTTAC
>UELV01018735.1:6330-27471 GCA_900490015.1 Megastigmus stigmatizans | reverse complement strand
TATATATATATATATATATATAAATACGTATATACGTTCGATCCAAAAATGCAAGCTGCTTCGGTTCTGGCTAGTATAATGAACGCGACGTCGTATCTTGGCTCGTGCACTCACCTAATTAAATTATATACATTGTTCGCTGCAGCTTGATTAATTTATCCAGGGCCTGGAAAGTTGGTTAATTATTTCATTAAAAAACGGTTCGATTCGCAATGCACGAGTCGAATCATTCTCCGGATATATATATTTAGTCGAATACACATTTCACGATCATATCATTATCATATTTAATATCGTATTTATTATTTATTTTATGGTATTGAGTTTAACAGGAGCTTTTAATAAATATACACGTCGCAGAAAGGTTGCGACAATGGACGCGAGCCGAATGAAGCATAATGTTATTCGAAAACATTAGTTAGAAAGTTAACGGTCGATCGCTATTGAGCCCTAAAAAGTCAGTAGCTGTTGCTAATTTCATTATTAAAGTAATAGATCAAGAAAGGCTTACACCGTATCGTATCGCGTCAACTGCACGGTAATAATAGCTGGAAAAAAATGTATATATGGAAGACCGATTGTTCGCTCTTCCGTGATTATTGCTCATTATATATTATTCCTAATTATACATTATGCGTTAATGTCTGTAGCTCAATTACAATACCCTTTATTACAAAGTCAGTGTTCCGTGAAAATAGTCATTTAGTTCATTAACTTAAACAGGCGAGACGCAACTAACGAACTAGGCTTTACGTTCACTTGTGACGTACTTTCCTAATGACGAAGCTATACGATCCCCTTTTTTTACCCAATATAAAATAAATGCAGAGGGAATTTCATCAAATCATTACCATTCGATTAGCTAGAATTCAATCACGTTATGCCGATTATTCGATGACCTTCGATCTTTGATTACCCAGGCAACTGATTGAACAAAAGTATCTTTTTACACACTTCAAAATCGACTAAGCATTTTTCCATCGCTTTTCCTGCACCACTCACACGAGCTGGCATTTATTGGGTATATGCACGCAATTCCAGAATACGTGAAAAAAAGTTCCACTCGAATGGAGTACTGCGAAGCGCGTAAAGCGAGATCAGAAATGGGGAAGAAAAGAGTGAGAGATGAAGAAAAAAAATGAAGCGTTTTACTCCCTGTGCAGGAATACGCGCTCGCGCGCTAAAAAGTTCGATACAATACTCGCGGGCAAAGTGTTTCCCCTGTAGCGCCTCGTCTATATATACATTGCACGTGTGGTGCGGTGTGTGCATAGCGCTTTGAGTTCCATCCTCGTCGGACGCGCTTCACTATAATAATATCGATTGCAGTAGTCGGTCGTCTCGCGCTTTTTCGAAACTCCCATTGCACCGTGTGATACACCATCATATGCCGGCCCTGACCTTCTCCGATTCTTTCGTCCACACGTGCCGCTTAAACGACGCACAATCCTACATCCTCCCTCCTCTTCCCTTCCACTTTCTGCGGATCATCGTCGGCGGATATACACGTAGGAACGCAGGTAGGAGCCGAGGGACAGGAGGGGCCTTTTCTAAGCAATCCCCGCGGAAAGCGCGAAACTTGCACCGAAGGACACGCGGCCTCAGAGAGACACGCCTTCTCAACCCTGCACTTCATCTCTTTGCCTGCATCGCCTCGTCTTTTCTTGTGCGGAGAAGCGAATAATGTCCTGTCTCCGATGCGCTGGCACTTCAAGATCGTCCCTCGCGCGCCCACTTCGCTCCCCATCATGCACAGTGTTACGGCTCGGTGCAGCGACATATTGGACTTACGCGATCGCATATTCTTCGCTTCGGCCTTGTGCCTCCCCGAAATGACGCATATACATTTGTGCGATTGTTATTTGATGAGAGCGGAGGAATCGGTGCCATTGAGGTGTGAAATGCGAGAAAAGGTGATCTGCACGGCGAATAATATCGCGCTCGACTGCGATGACTAAACGCCTGCTCGAGGGCTTCTCTCGTTTGTTTGGTAGCTGCGTAGACTGACTTTTCGCCGAGTATGCGTGGGTAGGTATTTTGTATGTGTGAGGATAGGGGGAGGATTTTTCCACGTGGGAACGTGTATCGATATCGTGGCTTCGGCGATAAGCGGAAATCGAAGCTTTGAGTTAAGCGCCGCGTCGATGTATTTTCTAGTCGATTTGAGGATGGGAGAAATAGGAATCGAGGAACGTTGCGGCGTTTCGGTATAGCTGACTATTCCGCAGAGGCGTTTCGGTGAAGGTCTGTGCGAATGGCGTTTTCTCCTTTACGTATAGTTTAGGATTATAGGATCAGTATAAGTATGTAGCTAGCAATGCATATGAATGCGTCGTCGATTCCGTAGAGCTTACTTGCTAACCTTATCTCATTTTCGATTAATAATATACCTATAGGGAAGTGAATATTTCCTGTGAAACTTGTATTCCGATCTTACATAGGGATGCATTATTTTTGGTATTGCATTAGAAATAGATTTAAACCATTTCAGTAATTTTTCACATATCGCGTTGTCATAAAAAGGCAATGGTTGATGGTAGCAAAAGTTTATCTTTATACTTTTAACCAATCTTTGATAGGTATCTACGAGTAAAAATAACAATACGAGTATCAAAAATAAATTTAAACAAAAAATTGCAACTTGAGATATCCATCACATAAATGGAATCTGTCATAACCATTTTCGTATATATAATACATGTCGTTTGGATATGCTCCGTAAGGTAATAACATTATTATTATATATGTATTGAATTTGAGGGTCAATACTAAAACTTTGATGCCAACTCTGAAAACTTACGAGGCAACTGTAAAACTACAATGCGAACACTGAAAATTTAAGATTCATTAATCTTACTATACAGTGTTACTTTGTAGTATTTCAATGGAACGAGGTGAAATTGCTCATTCAACACGTAGGATTTAATGTTTATATAGGCTTAAAAGTGCCGAGTTCACGTTAAAAATATTGCCGTGCTCTTTAACTTGAACGTGCCATTTAAATTGTAGTAGCCAATTGTCATTGTACGAATTGATGGAAACATTTTGTTATATTCTAAAAACAGTCGGAATTATATGAGTTCGAATACACATTTCAAACGCAATGTAACACTATACATCAAAGTCCGTTGAAGGACTGCTGTTTCATTGTTTTGCACAAGGTACATGTGACAGCAAACGTTCTCGTATATCCGAGAGAGAGTGTATTTGTACCCATATTTAAAATTACCCTCGTAAAATGTATATAATTCCTTGCTGTAATAGTTACGAACCTGGATGAATAGATTGAAGATAGTAACCAGAAATAGTAATATTTTATGATACGACTGAATAGAAACCATTACATATCTGCTGGGTAAAGTTTACTATCTTCATTAATTTTAAATTTCTACACATTTAATGCTTCGTGAAATAAGTACTTATTATGCAAGCAAGCGTTTTCATTGTACCATGAACGTCAGCTGTACAAGTGCAAAACATTTTCAATAAAATTTATTTATAAAATACTAAAAGAATGATGAGCTTTTGGCTGCTTTTTAGGTTTGAGCAGCCATTCAAAATCGAGACAAATGGTATTGTGATTATTAATTTATGATTGATAACAGCCACAATCAAAGTATGTACAGAATAGTTCACATTGTTCACATATTGCGAAAAAGATGAACCGTTAGGTATACGATAAAAACACTTGCGATGTATAGCGCAATAATTTTCTTTTCAACCACCGATAACTGCGTCCCGGCAATTTATCCACGTCATTCTTAATCTGCCTGCAAGTGAAAATCTGCGATTGAAGACTCTGGTGATTCAATTTGATTGATTCGTCCGTCAGTGGCTTCGGACTCGATACTGTCAGGTGCGCATGGACACACACTCCGATATCTGTATGGATCCAGCTTAGACAAGCGTATTGTTTAAACAAGGTTGCTACGAGTAACGAAGATGAGACGCACGCGCGTCATGCTACCCCCCCTGCAATCCAGGAGATCGTTGTTCTACTTTAAATCTATCTCTATCTCACTTGGGAGACCCTGACCTTCTCTACCCCCCCCCCCTCTCTCTCTCTCTCTCTAACTTTTCCCTCTAGCTCTTTTTTCCTAATTTGTGCGTGTGACCTGGACGATGTCGTTCTTTCCTCTTATTTTTCGTCTGTCTTGTGCGCCTCATGCGGGACGTTTTTAATTTCGTCCTTTTCCCTCGTAAGTCCCCCTAGATTCTCTTGCTTTACCTCCGATTTTTCATTTAATCACGCATGTCAAGTATCTTAATAGCTTGTTATAATTTAGCCGGAACTCGTACATGTATTCACCGTATTTCCTGCGATAAGAGTATTTACCTCGGAATTCCGGGTAAAATAACACATATATGAATATTCATATTTTACTAGAAAAATGTTTTATATACAACGATATTTTCAAAAAATCAGAAAGTAACTATACGCGTCTGTTTATTTACTTTTTTGAAAGAAAAAAAGTATAAATTTTACTTTTTTTTTTGTTGTGATTTAATTTAATGCGTGAAGTGATACAATACATTTTATAGATACATAATGATTTATAAATTAAAAAAGTTAGAAAATTAATCTTATGTTTCAAAGAGAAGTAATAAAATTAGTGGTCAAGTGAAATTTCTCGCAAAACGTAATTTTTATTTTACTTGCTTAAAACCAAAAACAAGTTCGACAGTAAAATAAGACTTTTGAACGGTACTAGGAACTCACGTAATTTGAATTATCGGGCATTAAAATTGAAAGCTCGAATAAAAAGTTTAACTAGTTCATCTTCTGGAAGAGTCAAAGGAGTTCAGTAGAAGTACGTTCGTTTTTCAAGCAGTAATAAAAAAATAGTGCAGTTGCATTTTGATCAAATATTATAGAGTTGAGAATTCGGAGAAAATTTATTAATCTACTTTTGCAATGGGTATATTGCTCTTTTTATAAAATAAATATCTTATAAGAGTATGATCAGTTCGTAAAAAAATCCACCGAGTTTATAGGTAGATCAGATCATAAATAAAAGAATGTTTGTAATGCGATTCTGGAGCTCTAACGTTCTCTCAAGGATGTCTTATCAATTTTGTACTTTCAGAGCTTTACAATAATCACCTCTCGATTTGCACAAAACTCAAACATCCTCTACTTTTAAAAGTAAAATTTCCCCGCCGTTAGAATAATATTCTAACGCTCATTTTGCAAATGAAGCGGGACCAGTACTGCTGTCCTCGATATCAGCTCCCTCGCTGATTTATAAATCGCACCCCTTTATCCACCGAAGCCTGTTACACTTTCATCGCGCTAATGCAAATCGTGCACGAGCATCTCACCTCTATTCTCCTCGCCTCATTGTACCGCCAAACGACTGCGTCTCTACCTCTATATAAAACCTCGAGCTCTGGCTTCTCCTTCCTCTTCCATTTTCTCTCTTTTATTTTTTTATAAGACTAAAAGCATTTCCCCGAAGGAGCGCACAAAGGCGCGAGCGAGTGCCAGATAAACATTAGCGTTCGATCTCGGAGATTCCGTCCCCTCTTGGTTGTACGCTGGGACACTTAGACACGGGACGCGAGCACTGCTATAGCAGCTGTTGCTGCTGCGGCCTTGTCCGCAATTTCCGCGTTCCACCAATCTCAGTTACGCGAATAATCAATGACAATGAGTCCGCTGTCGCTCTTGTGACCGACCGAGAGACGCATTTCTCTAAGTCCCGTATGTCTATTGCATTATCGAAATCCGCTCGGATACACTCAACCTACGTGTCCCGTAAGTTCCGGAGTAATAGATGTTCTATAGCCTTTTGCTTCTCCCCCTCGCCTTCTCTCACTCACTTTCTCTCTCTCTCTCCTACTCGCTTTGTGTGTACCCTCTTTGTCTGCAGCTTTCTACCGGAGAAGGTTCAAGGTTAAGAAGGGCTACGGTGTTTTTTATCTTTCTTTTCGTCGACTTTAGGAGACACACCACACGGTCCTGCATTACTGACACTGATAAATCAAATTGCGACTGATTCAATCAATTTACTCTGCTCTTATATAATTTCGTAGAAGAATTTTTACTTAATTGAATTTCGTGTTCATTGTACTAATCAGGAAAAAGTAGGATTGATTATCTAATTTCTATAACTAATTATTTTATCCTTCACGTTTTGAGAAAGGAGGATTCCAACGAGATCAACATAAAATGCAATCTTTAGAATAAGCCTATAAAACCTACGTCATCGCTTATCAGAAATTTGAAAAAGAGTTAATTGGAAATCAGTGTCTTGCATTATTCAGCTGTTTCTACTTCTACTTTAAGCAAAGCGTTCCCGGAGATGTCAAGATACTATCTCGAATACATTGCAGTAAAAATAAGCAATATATTGCCAATATATCGCAAGCTGTTTCTGATCTATTAGCAATGTTACGCTTAGGGGCGCATCAATTATTGATAATATATTGAAGGAAGTATTGCCAAAATATTTTTGGCTTTTTGAAGCCCTAACAGTTTATGTTCACTGTATGTTGAAGAAAGTATTAACAATCAGTTTATGATTTTTTTAAATATAAAAATTTATGTTGCCAATATATTGGTGATTTTCAACAATTAAAAAATTATCATCATATTTACAATAATAAATTTAAAGATAAATTTTTTAGACTTTAAAAATATCACCAATATTTTCGCTATATTTCCTCTAATATATCGTAAAAATGTTATGCTTTCTGCAGTATATTGGGGTAGAGATATTGACCATTATTGTGCCAAAACCTTCTTTTACGCATTAAAAGATGCAAAGAATCTCATAGGTTCCTCTTGCAATTTTGATAAGGGTCAGTGTTGGTGTCCTTCTTTGTACTACAATATTTAAGCATTAATATTTTTTATTTGGAATTCTGTTTGTGTTTGCTTTTAATCTAGATTTGATTGATCGCTGTTATCAAAAGTATGAGTAAATTCTAATACGTGATAAAAATATCGATAGTTTAGCAGGTTATTGCAAAAAAAGTATGTGAAAAAGTGCACATATGAATCTTGTACAAATTACATTTTTCACAGCGGTCACATAGTACAAAATACGATAAAAAAATTCCGTTGGTACTACTCTTATAGTATGATTATGACTCATGATACTTACTAAATTTTCTAGAATTGACTATGTGAAAGCAAAATGCGAATAAGTCTTTAGATCTTTAAAATGTATTATGAAATGCATACAATTCTTATTTTAAATACGTTTAGAAAATAAAAAGAAAAAAATATTTAAAAGCACTCAGACGTGTTACAACATATTTTCATAGTAGTAAAAGACAATTTAGTCAGACCATATAAGATTTTTAAGATAAAAAGCAGACTTGTCAAGCTATGTAATTTTTCGTGCTCTCTACAAATATCTAAACTACATATTCTTGCATTCTCAAGGCCAATCATACCTAAATCCGTAGAATCCTCCTTTTTCTATCAGGTTTTAAAATTTAGTCACGGGCTTCGTCTGATTGCGGGCTGTAAAATACAAATTTTACTTTCAATTCAATACTGAACACATTAATCTTAAATGCTACCCGCAGACAATAACTTTTTACATTAATATTTCAAATATATTTTTTAGTTTTCTGCAATTATATTCGGGTGCATTATTTCTTACATAACTGATTTGATAAATTAATCTTATACTACTTGGAGAAAAATAATGCAATTAAAATTACTGCACATTACAGAAATTCCAAGACAGTTTCGAAAAGATGAGAAAAATTATAATTTTTTATTATAATATATACCATAATTGTACCAATATTTTATTCATACATTTAAAAAATATAAATCATTGACGTTATATTTTATAATTTACACGAATGTCTTGATATTATGAGTTTTTAATCAAAGTTTCCATAAACATTCATTTGAAATGCGAAGAAAATAGTTGCCCAGATGTTACCTATTGTAACATTAGTCAAGCAATAAATAATGTTTTTTATTGCAGCAACAAAAATTTAAATGAAAATTAAGTATTATGTTTTGTTAATAAACTGAACATTAATATTATATTTCTGAACGTCGAATGCAAAAACATATTTTACATTTTATATTTTATAACTTTGCATTACTTTTATTTTATTGTTTAAAATTTTTAATTACCCTCGATGTTAATACACATTGCTTTTATAATAACATATTTTTTATTATATAATATTACAAAAAACAAAAGTTATTTTCTACCTGCTTAGGTTTTAAAGTTACCTTTAAGTCTATAGTGTAAATTTTAAAAACATTTAGAGGATCAAAAATTTTTTTTTTCGATATACGTTTAACTGTATTTTTATAATATAAATCCTTAGTTATTCGTTCTTTACGTCATTAACCATAAAATATTGGGAGCTGGGATTTCCATATCTGATGTATGTTGATTGATTGGATGAATTTTTACTGGGAATTCCTCAAATTGTCTTTCTAGTTTATATTTAGCTTTGATTTGTTAAGCTATATACACACATTTTGATATTATACTCGATTATATTAGAGAATGTCTTCAGTGGCAGCCGATCAGATGAAAGTATTTTATAATGACAAACAAATTTCCGATTTTAATATGTTTATAATTAGAGACTTTTTTGTTTTACTTTACAAAATAAAAAGTTTTAGTTAATAGACTTCTTCAAAAAGTTTAGTATTATGTATTCTGCCTACGTAGATATTTATTCACAAGAAAGATAAGTTTCATAAATGTTGAAGATCCGAGATTACTTTCAGGACAGAACAATATATATGCGTACGCTTGTAAAGGTATTAAGCAATTATCCCCTAAAATGTATTATCTAAAATCAAATGAATTCGCATTTACCATCCTAAGAAAGCGGAGGTTCGAAGCAGCCAGAGAAAAAACAAGTCGAAGAAAAGAATAACAGAAAAGAAAAATTAGCGCGTATAGATACAGGCGCGTGCTTTGTTCCATTAGCGCACGAAGGTGTGAAAAGCAATTATCTCGGCTCGCACTTCACAGCTATTAAACCGAGCCGAACACCCGGCGGCGTGGAGAGATATATCGTTTTGTAAAAAGAGAAGAAATAGAAGAAAATCAGTTCTCGAAAAGAAAAGTGACGACCTTCACGGTCAGTCGATTCGATGTTCCTTGCGCACAGAGTATATAGGACGATAAGACTTACGACTTAAAGTAAATCCTAACCCATAGAACTCGTATACTCGCGAGTCGAAATATCGCAGGTTAAAGCACTTTCTCTCTTTGGCTCGTCTGGCTCGGAAAGTCAAGGGATGAATAAGCCCGATTGGCGCGAAGGAGCCGAGCGGTAGAGGTTCCAGTCTCGAAGATAGGCACGAAGTCGTGAACGAGAAGGCTGAAGAAAAAGAAGGAAGAAAATTATGCTGTATACCAACTTGACCGACACCGACATCCCTAACATCGGCCGCATAGTACACCATTCCATTAAAAGCCTGAATACGGATAACAACGGCGATTGCGGCGGCGGCCGCCGCGGCCGTGTTTACTGTCCCGGCTGCGACAGCGGTAGCGACAGCGAAGACAACACCAATAACATAGTGTTGCCCTGGCGCGTCTTTGTAAATCACATCGACAGCTATCACGGACGCAGACTGGCGGACGTGAGTCTTTACGCCTTGACATAAATAGATTATCTTAGACTGCTCGCTCTCGCTGTAATTACAATTATCGATGCCGTAGGTATAACTTATTTCACCCTTTCGGTGTATGTGTGCGTGTGCAATGCCTCCGCTGAGATTCTTTCTCTATCTCTCTTGCCTCATTATTCATTGCAGAGATCCTCTTTCTTCGCTTTCATGCGAGTCTCGCTTCTTCGATCGCCGTTTAATGCGTTTCGGCCTGGAGTGGTTTGTCGCATTTTTATGATTCTATAGGAACTGAAGACAATGATGAGAGGATTCATTATTGTCGATAATGAAGGTTTTGATTATTGAGTGCAGCGCGCTTGATGTGTTTTGCTTTTTTATATCATTGTTTAATATGTTTTCAAGTTCTCAACAATAAGTAAATGGCTCAATATGAGGACACTAAATAAAAGTAATCGTGTTTTGGAAATGTCAGTGTTGGCACTGTTATTTGAAAGCTGGTTTATAATTCAATTATACGTTTTGAGTATATCATTTGATAAAAGCATATAACTGACTATTCTAAAAGTCAAGGAAATATTAAATGAAAAACGCAATTCCTACGACTTCTTTGAAAAGCCTCTTAACATTTCGTTGGATATGCGAGACCGACATTTATTTCTCCAATTGTGCGTTGGAAAACGTTATAAAATCCCTTCTTTGTCCATTTTAGGTAGTACACCATCTACCGTCTGTTTAATTTAATAAAAGCAACGTCATTAATTTTAATGTAGAGTTGTTTTCCTTTTGTAGAAAAGTATCTGTCAAACAGTTACAAACAACTTGTTAAAATAACAATAATTGTAGTTTTAGCAAATATTTATTATTTGATATGTGCATAGTTCAATCGTAAGTATACGTGCAACTTTCATGTGTCTGAATTTATGCATTAACATGATCGGAAAACTAACCTTCAATTGAGTGCACGTTATTAAAAATATATAAACAAACATTTTCCGAGTCTGTTTGCTATGCGAAACCTAGAAAGGAAGTGTCGCTTACTATCCTTTCAAATAATTTATCTGCAGTCTGTTTGTTTGTTCTGCATCTAGAAGACGCTTATCCGATCAAGGTTAAACATTATATATCGTACGAGGACTATGTGGAAAATGTATTCTTATAACGTTTCAAAACATCCTTTATTCGAAAATTTTAAATTTAACTTATTTAATACGTAATTTTATTTTAGTTCATTTTTCAGATTTCTTTTTAATAAGTTCTTTTCTGAAGTTCTTTTTAACAAGTTCTTAAAAAGAGAGTTGATTATAGTTATTCTGTAGTTATATTCATTTAAGTTTGCAGGGAAATGCTTATATGATTTATTAAAATGTAATTATGGAAATTATACAGCACTAATTACAAAAAATATTTTAGATTTTCAGATGACAAACGAAACTTTTACAGAGTTAGGTAGTATATTGAAGATTATCAATCTCTGTTAATTTTATTTATTTGAGTAAAAGTGTAAGATAATATTCGAATTTTATTTTATTTATTTTTCTATTTTAATGAGCGAATGAAACGTGTTTCAAAGCTTATCGTCATACTGCTTTTTCAATTATCAATAATAAAGTATGAAAATCCAGCTTTTTCATTTTCTATATTACGTAAAGCAATACTGAAAAATGTCACCTTGATTCCGCAACATAAACATATATAGCTGCATAACTCCTGATGTAAGTTGACAATAAAAATGAAAACTACAAAGGTTATTTTTATAGAATCCTCAATAAGAATACGCACAACCTTCCCAGACTCGGGGTATAAAAAATACCCTTCATCCTATTGAAAATTTGCAGCTCTTAACGGAAAGTATGTACGTCCCGGTTGTATTCGGCCCGAGCTCCGAGGATGAAGGCGAAGAGGAGGAGGAGGAGGACGAGGATGAGAAGATGGAGGCAGAACGAGAAGGAGTCGGCGGTAACCAAGATACATATGGAAGAGGTCCGTCTCTGCTTTTCGCGATGTCGGAGGAGAATGCACCGAGGAAATACGATCTGATTGCCACTGCTAAGGATCGCGCGGT
Source organism: Megastigmus stigmatizans (assembly GCA_900490015.1). Classification (NCBI taxonomy): domain Eukaryota; kingdom Metazoa; phylum Arthropoda; class Insecta; order Hymenoptera; family Megastigmidae; genus Megastigmus; species Megastigmus stigmatizans. The sequence continues at coordinate 15,835 of UELV01018735.1, read as the reverse complement.
ACGTGTCGCCTCCACCCCATCTCTACCATTGACATTCTCTCGCACGCTCTATTAACGACTTCCCCTTTACTTTGATTAACGAACGAGAGAGCCGCTGGTGTCAGCTCGTATCCGGAGATTAACGAGGACCAGTTTGTTTGGAGCAGTGCGGCTCGACTTTAAACCCCGGCTAAAGGATTTATCTTAGCGGGAGGGTGGTAGGGGAGTATTTTTCTCGAGCGAGCGGGCGCTTGATCGATGAGCTTGGTATCGGGTCCGATTGCGCGCACTCTGCACTTCCAGGGAACTTCTCCGCGTATAATATACTTGCTTTTCGCCGCGACCCGTCCGTGCATTTATCCATTTATCCGGTGCAGATTTCCACTCTATTCCGCGAATCCCCGAGTCCGTTTGGATTTGTTTCATCTACGTTCGGGTGGTTAAGGATGCAAGTGGGCGCTGTCGGAGATGAGTTGCTGCCTTTTTCTTTTATGTAGGTGCTATACAGCTTTAGATGCGAAAATCGATTATCGATCAATTGTATATAGCGTTGGAAATACCAGCGGGGGAGCATTATTGAATTTTATTGTCAGCTAGTATGTACTAAGAAATATTCCATTTACATGCAAAACTGATAATACAAGTAAGCAAATTGAAAAGCAAATTTTTTATATTCCGCGTGTGCGATGCTGCACGTTATAATTGAATCATACAATATTAGACGTTATATAAAAAATCTTTAAAAAAAATATACTCTTTTCAATTGTAGCACTACTCAAAAGAAGATGTCAGAGTCATTCCATCGCCAGAAGAGGATAGAGAAACTTTCCTTTGTGAAGTTTTAAAAAGTGGTTTTATCATTTACGATATAACGCAAGATGAATCTCAAATCGAGGAAGCAAATTGGGTTTTGAACGGTAAACATTTTACTCTCGTACTACTAAAAGTATAAAAGCTTTGATTCGTGCGTAAAAATAATATTTTATTAGCCAAACGATTCAATTAAAAAGCCTCGTAACATTTCCATTTTTGTATTATCAGATTAAGAGGATAATCCTTTTATTGAATTAAAAACAAATCACCAGAACATGATTGATTTATCAACTGCTTGTTGCAGCATTAATTACATTCTGCAAATTTGAAATCGCTTTGAGCGATTGCCCCGCTTTATTTATAGTGAAACAATTTCAACATTTTTTATCAAAAAATAAATAATTACTATAGACTTCATAAGAAAAGTATACATTTACATTTTCATAAGAAAAATTAACTTGTGTTCAGAACTATGAAATAAGTCACAGTTGCATGCACAACACAAGATGGAAATTTAAAAAGCAATTTTGTTTTCTACAAAAGTCACCGACGATCCAAACCGCGTTCCCCCCTAAAAAAAACATTTGAATTTGCAATTCGCCAACGGTAAAAAGCATATTGACATTTCGATGATCCATAGAAAACGCATTAACCCAAATTCCAAATAACCCCGCAAGAGCTGATACAAAGGCTGGAGGAGCGACAGAAAAAGACACCAAAGGCCTTCAAATCCAATCAGCTCCCTCGCCACTTTATCCTGATATCGAGCATAATGACGTGGGCGCGAACAAAAGCCTTGGCCGAGCCGCGTCCATTCACCGAGGCGGATTTCCTTAAGCGCCGAGCCCATCCCAACTTCAAAGAGCAAATCGCTTGCGAGCGCGCCGTCGCAACATCCGCGAAGAATCGGCCACATCTGGGTGACAAGCTGAGGCCATTGGTACTGTGCGCGGGGATCACGTATGGCGGGGAGGAAGCGAATCTCCACTACGCCTTCAGGCTCGCCTGGTCCAACGAACAGTATCTGCCAGTCGTGGGTAAAGGGACGAACCTAATTCCCCTGCTGAACGTCCGTGACTTGGCCTCGTAAGGGTAATTTTATGCCTCAATACCCCAATGATATTCCTATCTGTGGGTGTGCAGGTGGTGAGCTTTGCTGAATTTCGATTAGTTATGTGCTCTCTCGTCACTTCGTTAAAATGCTAATTTTATGCCGGTGGCTTTTTTTTTTCATTCGAACTTTAAGCTTCGATTCGACGCTATTAGAGTCGCATTTGTGGTGGCTAACTTTTGCTTCGCGTTCTAGAACGAATTGGTCATGTTTTTATAAAATTAGCTATGTGGATAACTTGCGTGAATATTGTTTATTATGATTAAATGAATTTCTTGGCACGCAGAGAGGGAACGCTAATATTAAGCTGTTTTGGCTACGTAAATTAATTTTCTCGTTACGCTGTATGACACTGAGCGTATTTAAATTGAAATTTACGAGTAGTTTACCGGATGATGTTACAGTGTATTTCAGGACTTGAAGCGGTTAGCTGTTTTGGTTAATTAAATCTGATCAACTGTTTCGGTGCACAGGAAAAATCGCTTGATATTAAAATTAAATTTTAATCAGAAATAAACATATTTACCACATTAGATGTAGTAAATATTCTTGAAATGAACTATGAAATTTCGCAAAAAGTTTTATTATATCGTGCGTAGTTTGTTTTATTTCCCTTTATTTTATTATTTTATTTCATTTTATTTCATTTTATTTGATAATGCTACACCGAATCAAATGGTTCAGCCACATACGAGAAATTCATTGCGGTTCTAGAAATATATTTCAACTTGGATTTAATAAACGTCAGATAAAAATTAATAGTTTTCTTGCTAGTACAGGGCAGTCCACGCGGTCATGAAGGACTGGCCTAAATTACGTTACGTCGTTGCGGTAGAACTAGGACCAACTTCACAGAAGAACTTTGTTCAGGTAACTTCATCATTTTCATATTTTGCATATTATTTTATTTGTGTACGATTTTCTTGTTTCAAATAGCAGCCACAATCATTCAATTAAATCTTTAACGATAACTACGGCTACGCATGGATCGAGGCATTTAAAAGTTATTAACAGAATAAACAGTCTATTATCTAGTTGCTACTACAAACATGCAATAATAACCCTTCAATGTCTAAATGGTTATTTATTCTTTTCAACTCCTGAGTAAAAAAGTTTTAGATCATTTTTTTTTAAAGCGACTAGTTTATTTATCTATAACCTATTATAGGTAGTTTATTTGATGATTGTTATCACGATTTCAGTGATATCACCAATTTATTAACAGAAAATTTATTTTTAAAACCATTATGAACGATAGTCATTATCGCATTATATAGATCAAAATATCTTAATTTATGTGTAGCATTTTCGTGTTCTTTTCAAGATTCCATAAAATTTTAATTCATTTCATTTGTCACAATTATCATTAGCAGTGCCTAAGCTTTATTCATAATTTTTTTATACTTAACTTTTGATTCACAATGTTAAATAACTTTTGATCAATTTTCTCGAGGAAGTTCGGCAGTCCGAAACCTCCACGAAAATCCCAAACAAAAGGAAATCCTTAATGAATGCTCCTCATTAAAAGCCGTATCCTCATTAAAACAACTCTCGATACCCAGACGGTGAGTAAGGCGCTTAGTACGGGTAAGGTAACGCCCGTCTCGGAGCAGGAGGCACTTACCTATACCGAGATCACGCAGCCTGTCCTCGACGCCATCACCATGGATCTCAACATTCTACCCGGCTATCTAGCCGAAAGCAGCGCTATGAAGTGGCAGTCGGAGCAGACATTTCGCGACAACATATGGACTTTGGTGCAGGAGTACAGAGACTCGAGGAATCTGCATCCCATGAAACTGATTGTCCTTGGGCCCCCGGCCTCTGGAAAATCGATGATAGCACGGAACCTCGCGAAATATTACCAGCTTCATTATTTAGCGCTCAAGAGGATTATATACGAAACGATTCAGCAATTAGTAAGACGAATACATATATACGCGCGCGCCGAATTATATTTTCTATTCGATCGGTATATGAAATTTGCCCTATATACATACATCGTATCAAATGCTTGCGCTCGTATTAATTAATTTTAATAGACGAACTTGAAAGTGCACGGAGGAAACATTTTCTGCCGTTACCTTGACTTATTATCTTCAATACACTAGGTAGAATTCTTCGAAATGTAAATTTTTTCCTTACAAATTTTGTGCAAAACAATGGAATGAATAAAAAACTACGAGAATAAAAGATAAAGACTTGCAATGCAAGACGGTCTGAGTTAAAAATCCATTTTGCTTGCTAGTGCAGTTTTTCAACGTAGTAAGAGCAGTATTATTTACTTTTTGTTACGCTTACTTTGTGTTTTCAATTTCAATGAAATATTTGACATTCAAATATTATTGCAAGTGAACGTCGTATCGGTAATATTTGATGTTCAAACTTCTGTGTAACAGATCAGAGAAATACAAGAGAAGGGTGGAGAGGGAGAAGGAGCCGTTGAGGAAAATAAAGAAGAAGACGAAGAAGATGGATCAGACGAGGAAGAAGATACTGAAAATTTGCAAGAGTTGTTAGATGCGATTCGCTATGGTCTTGAGGAAAATAATGGCACACTTAACAACGACACGCTGACAAAGTTATTATCGCCCTTTATCAGAATATCTTTCACGTTGGTTACAAATAGCGTTTCTACATTTATAACTTTTACATTTAGTTGTATATTGAAAATAAATAATAATAGATTGCTTATTTAAATTTATTATTTATATACAGATAAACAAAAAGCTGACATACAAGTACATATTAGTATAATTTTCAAATTATAATATAAACTCATATTGATTTTAAAAAATTGTTAATATTCATTTACATAATAGTTATATAGGGGATTTATATAATAGTTACTGCATTATTAACGGTATTTTCATAGTTTGTATTGAATTTAACTATTATAAACATTTTTTTAATTATTTATGTATATATTTCAGGTGAAGGTTAATACATATTCTATTGATTACGTAAAAAATTAATTTAAAAAAAAAGTTAATTATATTTTAATAACATGCACAATAAACATAAAGCTTATTGTACCAGTAATTGGCTTATGCTATACTTACTGTAAAGATCTATATTGTATCTACAGAATATTTACTTTCCTTAAGTAGTGTGACCTACAAAAATGCTTATGTATAGCAATAAGATAGGGAATAGTAATTGATACAAAAACCCAATGGATGTTTTCAAATTAATTATTAAATAGGAATACTAATGACTTAGAGCAGGCAACGGAATTTATTCCGTCAATTGGGACATAAAACAATTGGTAATTAAATTCTATTTTAAGTGTCGAGTAAACTTTAATAGATCGAGATTCCTCTTAACTCTTTATATGACATTTTTTCTACCAGATTTCTGTGATATTTTTAAATTTCTGTTTTACGGGCCACCAATTACGAATCTAAAGTCAGCTTTTCAAAAATTCAAAACAGTGCATAAAATGTAACTACCATAATGGAAAAAATTTATATTTATTTGTTTTTAAAAATGAAACTTAGTCGTTACACAATTACTTTGAAAATATTACGTATTTTATACAGGTGATCAGGGTTGCTTTCTTTTATTTTTTGTCTTTAAGACAGGTCTTAATTGTAAACAAAACTCTATTCCGCTACCCATAATTACTCCCCATCTTGCGATCAAAGGAGTGTTAATCAATCAAGTTACGATCACCTACCCAGAATCTTTCGGCGGAGGATGCTGTCCAAGGAGTGTCTGAACCAGGGCTACATCATTGATGGCTATCCTAAAACGCTGGATCAGGCGAAGATGTTATTTGGCCAATGGGACTATTCTGGAGAGGAAGAGGAAGAGGAGAACGCGGAAGACAAGATCGAACCGATGGACGAGGATTTGGCCAACAGTCCTCTCATGCCAAATCATGTTTTTGTGCTAAACGCAAGGGACGATTTCCTGATGGCGCGTGTGATTAATTTGCCCGAAAGGGACATACAGAATACCCGCTACACCGAGGAGCATATGTACGAGCGACTACAAAAGTACAGGTAATCGGTTCCGGTGCTCTTAAGCCTTTCTACGACTGTTACCAGTTCTTATGACTTGGCATTTATTAACAATGAATTATATCGTTACTATCGTTTCTATTCAATGTAGATCCAAAGTGCTTTATTGTTCCTTTGTGGATGATTTTAAGTATTGTGTGTGGGCCTAATTTAATGCCAGTATACTTTAATGTGTACTGAGGGTTCCGTCAAACGTGTTTAAGATAATATAATTAACCGACGGTTGCACGTAGTAAATGGAGACAACTTTCGATTGCACACAGTCGAGTAAAAATTTTACCAATTCAGAATTTGATTAGATTATGAAAATTTCATTATATAGAGATTATCTACATAATTCTTATAAAAAGTTGTAGAAAAAAAAGTAATTTGCAATAAAAGATTATAGAATAATAAATTTTAAAATACTGTCTTTTATGGAAGTACATTTAGCCCAGTATGTGAATTCAATTTAAATAAAATATAGCGACGGCTTACGTTTTTAGTATTACTAGGAATGAGTTATATTTGGGCTAAAAGAAATGTTTTTTGGAAAATAACTTTTATCATCGAATCTTACACGCTTACCTGCTTGAAATTAAAAAAGTAAAATTTAATTTTTGCTTAGTTAAGCAACTTAAAAAAAGGACCACAGCTTTTTACACAAAATAAAATAGTGCTTAAATAAAATTAATAATCACTCAACTATTTTTCAATCGTACTTCACTCAAGTAAGAAACTGCGATTATTGTATGTTTACTTGCAATTGCTCATTTTTTGAAAAATATTGAGCGATTGAACTTTTGTTACGTATAAAGTATATGTATGTAGACGTTAATGCCAGGTTTATTGAGGTTTAATTATTAGAAAATTAATTGACAAGTTTCAGTATTTCTAAAGATATAAGAAAGAAAGATTTTAGTTTCAAATTATGTTGTGCGGAATTAGCAAAAGTTGTCAAGCGTTGCGGTAGAATTCCCGTGAGCAAATATGCGTCAGCGATTCTATCAAAGCCTGAGGGCATTGCGAGAGACTCTGTATACTTTGAACTCATATTTTTAAATTTTAATCACTACTTAGCTGAGTTAAGATTTGTTATTAGTTATTTAATTATTATAAAATCTAATTTTCATAAGTCTTTTCTTGAAAGGCGTAAGGAATTCTTCTTCCTCTTTTATCTGTCCATTTTGTGATGTAAATACACTGAGAATGTCACTCGTTAATTTGTAATGAAATTTTTCTTCCTATAACCATCAAATATACATAAGTATATGATGTTAGTGTTCCAATATCTTGTTTTTAAAAGAAAAAATAAAGTGAGCGATCGTCACAGAACCAATTTTAAAATCACTCAGCACTGTTGGCGGTAACTGACAAAATCTCAGATGTATTACACAATTAACTTTCTTGGATCTCGCGACGGTCATAGAGAGCTATTATATATCATAGGTGTTGATTATCGCGAGTCCCAAGTAAATTAATAAGATAATTGTAATACATCTGAGATTTTGTTAGTTAACAGTAATGCTTTAGAACCACGTACTGAATGATTCGTTTGAAGCCCGAGGAGAAGGATAATTTGTGTTTATACCCCCCAAACGTCGCAGCTTCTATTCTTTTATTGAAAAAAATTACCAAAATTGGCTCTATGACGATTGCTCACTTCATTTTATCAAATGTATATAACATATATTAACTGTACTAAAATTGCAATTAATTTTCTTCACTAACAAACTGCTCGTATATGCCACGATTCTATTGCTATAAGGTACTCTGTGATAATTTCACAAATACGCTCTTTAAGTTTCTACGCAACCACCTCATTACCAAGTGATATCACTAGAATGCTAACATCAAACACAATCATCGCTCACCGTTACCACACAGCTAGCTTACGCATTATACCCAGTGCGTTAGTGTATATAGTATAAAGTTAAACGACAGACAATAGTCGATCGCGGTTCCCGCCTCGAATTCCAAGCAAACAAAGGGCGAGTATTAAAATTAAGCACGTCTAAGTACTGTTCCGTACCGCAGCCACGGGCAACCGTAATTTAATGACAAAATCAATATTTACCGAGAGCGTAACTGAAACCATGCGCGAGCGCGCTTGCGCCACTCGTCAAATACGAAAAGGACTCGCAGACTTCCCTCTGATCTCTCAACCCCCAGCGTTCTCACTCTGTCTTTGTTCCTCTCCCTCTCTCTGTCTTTGTCTCCGTTTCTCTATGGTCTGAGCACGAGAGGCGCGAGAAGCCCACTTGTCGCTTTACCACCCTGCAAGATCCCCCTGCCACTCGACAGTTTATACCAAGCCTCTCTCTCTCTCTCTCTCTCTCTCGTCTTTATGTACGCGCACGAGACTGAGACGCGTATGCGCGTGGATGACCTAAACGCACGTGTGAAATTTTTCCGATACTTTTCTCCGTGGTTGCTGCTGCTGCTGCTATTACTGCCTCGTTTCTTTTTCCCCATAGGGTGAGGAACGAGGACGACGTTACGCCGCTGCAGGTGTTCGACGAGCTCGAAATACATCCGTACCTCGTGGATGTTGAGGAGGACACGAGTGCTCAGATGCTGTCGACCTTTCTATATTGTCTGAACGTGATCGGGGCGCCGCGCAACTACGGTGAGAGGAAAATTGCTTTTCCAAACGCCGAGAGCGGGGCTTTACGAGCCGCTCACGTGTCGTCGTTTTTTATATACAGCGAGCGCGAGCTTTAGGCCTGATTTTTATATATGTATACGCGCTTAAGACGTTACACGAGCGTTTTTGTGCCTTTGCCGCAGTTACGGTTAACGTGCGCTCGCGGGGACCTTCTTTTTTTTTCTCCACTGTTAATTTCGTCCGGGCAATTCGGTACTTCGTGCGATCCTAGACTCGAGCTCAGCTTTCGCCAAACGTCGCGTATCTACCTACGTGCTTTATTTACCGTCATCTTTTGATATTAAAAAGTTTCAAATGTTGAATTCAGGACTGTAATATAAATACCGCATTCGTTGATACAAATATATGCAAGCCTTTCTCGTTACCCGTAAACATTTCATTTTAATATATAAGTTATATTGTCTGTTGTGAAAACGGCGCATGTGCGGGAATTAAGTGAGTGATTTTGTATCGCCCTTTCAGGGGATGTTGAAGCTGCGCGCTCCCTCAGTTATGACAGCATCATTAATTTTCATTATGTCTTCGAGTATCTATTGCCATAAAATGTTATCTGTAATCCATTACCTCACGCCGTAATAGTAATATTATAATACCAGGGATGCTTCATCTTTCAAGTCATTTTTGTAGCTTTTAAAACATGTCATATTTTTACATGCAATTTTGATCTAAATATCAGATTCGCATCTCGCAAAGTACGTATATAATGATGATGCAGCAAATTAGCTTTTTCTCGTAAAAAGCTCTCTCGTGACTCTGCACTAAAGTAGATGTCTTTTTTTTTAAAAAGTAGTAAATATATAAAAAATCTAAACTGCAGATAAACCGCGGTCTCGAATATAAGGTCACAAGTAGGTAAATAAAATTTATTTAAGTATAAATAGTTACTTTTCGTATACTTAATTATTCACGAAAAAGGCATGCGATTCAGAT
>UELV01018726.1:5785-33788 GCA_900490015.1 Megastigmus stigmatizans | reverse complement strand
ATATATATATTTTGCTAGTAGTCATGATACTTAGATTGTTACAGAAAATTTGTTTTATGAGAAACTCACATAACTAATATCATATAATATATAAAATCACTGCTAACTTTAGCTAGCTTCAGCAAAGAAAAATTAACTTTCAGTACGTTAATTTTTATAAGAGGTCGATTAACATTTAAATATTTTTGCAAAAAAGTTAAAAATTGTCAGAATTTAAATATTGTAGAAAAATTCCCTAGTAGTATACTCTAAACTCTAAAATCAAATTAGTGGTAAAATAAACTATGCTCGAAAGATATACCAAAAGTAATCTGTCAAAAACATTATAGTATTGCAGGAATTTAATTTATAATACTGTAGGACCGATGGAAACATTCTTATCAGTTTAGAGTATAATATACCATGCATCCTGTCACTATTCGAAACCTTAACCAAGATTATATAGAAGTAAATTTTCATTAAAAACTTGAAATGATAGTAAGAAATTTATAGAAAAAATTACCACAACAAGTTTCAAGTCCTTCAAATAAAATAATAGCAGTTTTTGAATAAAGACTAGGATGCATGATACAAGAAAGACGCATGTATTATTTATTATAAACAATTATATATATATATATATATTAAAACAATTATAAAGTCGCCGTTAACCTCAATAACTGCGATTCACCCAGTTATTGAGGTTAAGTATATTACCCACACACAAAAATGGTGGTATAAATATTAAAATTATGAATAATTATACATATGCGTTTATAATACATTGTTACTACTTATGCGTAAGTAGATGCATACAGAGTATATTAAGACGTGTCTTATTGCAGCCCTATATGCATCTCGTTATTTTAAACTTTGCTATTGGTTTAAACAGTCAAAATTTTAGTGTAAAATTCGTATTTTATCAGACAGGTTCATATCGTACCATAAATTAATTCCCTTTAATTTTTCTATTAACATCTGTTTATACGTTTTATAAGCAGAAAACATCGTATAATAAGCTTATAAATTTCCAAGATATCCCATACATTTATAAATTGCTTCTTTTATCATTCAAATACTATTTCTTTTTTCATTATTTAAATGCATGCCATATTAATGCAATACTTATTGCTGAAAGGTAATCATACTAAAAGTCAGAAATACCGATGAAAAAGTGAACGTATGATTTTTATTTGTTTCATCGGAAGGTTTTACTACATCATATATTGTGTATATATACTATCTTCCTTTGTGCAATTGGAAAACAAATTTTGTTGTTTCCAATCAAACCAAGCAAAATACTTGATCCGAATTTTTTTCTCTTTCCACCGTAACGGAACCACTGCCTGGGGCATTCAATTCGGTCCTCGCGAAATAATTCACCGAAACAAAGAATTCACATGCTCGAACGGTACGTACTTCAAAGATCAGGAAAGAAGACGAAGCCATGCAGAAAAATAAAGGCCGTTAACATAATCTCCGCTACATAATCTCCGAAAAAGTTTATTGAAAAAATACAAAAGATTAAATTCGCATGCATGTTAATTATTATTGACCAATACCACCCTCGAGAGTAACATCAAATACGAAATTCGGCTGAGCTTTTCAGCTACTTAAAATATTCGTTGTACAATAACGGACTCGAATGGAATAGTCGGATTATCTCTCGCTATCGTCATCACGTCCCATTCATCAAATCACCCGAGATATCATCCAAAATCCCCGTATCCCGTTAAAACCCCGCAAAAAACGTCCGAACCCAAATCCATTGCAGAAGAAGCTTAACAGCCGCAAAAGATCGCTGCACAGAGAGTAACCGAACGCAGACTCGGCAGAGAGCTGCATATATACAAGACATCGAGTCTCTCTGGCAGTGCAGCTTATTATACATGCGCGGCACGTATATACGGGGCTCGTTCGCTCTTGGAACAATTGCGCTCCTTCTCTCTCTCTCTCTTGCACAGAAATTCTCGGGATCGCAAAGCGAGTAAAGTACGAGCGCTCCCGATTACAATCGCGCGCCGGCAGCAGCAGCAGCAGCGGCGGCAGCACACCCGCGCTATTAATTTACGCGCGCGCCCATTCCTCCGCCGCAGCCGCCGCCGCCGCCGCTGCCGCCGTTGCCGCTATGCCATGCTGCTGCAGTGTTAAGAGGATCGGTGGAGCTTTCGAAAAGCCTTGAGGCGAGCGTCGTGTATATATTTCTAGGCGGTATATGCACACGTGTGTCATAGATTTGTTAAGTCGAGATTGTTTTACGCTCTTTTCTATGCTTTGCGAAAGTTTTTGAGTTTTGCTGGCGCTGTTGTTGTGAAATCTGGATGAGGGTAAATGATCCGGTGATGGTTAGAAAAACTGCTGTTCACTGGGAAGGAAAAGATCTTATTTGGAGTGAAAAATTGACCCCCTTTAGCGAGTATGTAAGCGAGTGCTTGAACAGAGTGAAATGTTTACTTTGTTGATGAGAAAATTACTTAGGACTTGAGAGACGCGATTATTCGCTGAAATTCAGAGACTGGAATTTAATCTGTCATCTTTGTTAATTCTTCAAGTTGATAGTAAACTTTCAAAAGAAAATACGAAAAATGAAAGCAATGATTAAATTTGTTTCCTGCAGCGAAATAATACTCGAATAATTCAATTTAATGTTTACTGCAAACTTATACAGTAATATATAATTGTATAAAAAATATCTAGTCTGTCGGTTGAATAAAAATTGGAGATAAAATAAGTGATAAGATAAATAGGATAAATAGGAAGTAGATAATGCAATTGCATTGGAGTAACTAGTGACGTTTCATCTATTTATTTTGCATTATTTATAAAACGGTAAAATTAACGGAGAATTAGCGCATTGATATTTGATCGCTGAAGGAAACGCGATTCTGTGTAACACCAATTAAAAATCAATTTTCGTAGCTTCTATTCCCCTCGTTCAGAAATATGACTCGTACACTTGAAGTCTAAAGAATATAATATCCTTTAGAATCTCTGCCGGTCCGCAGTTCCGCTTAAAAGAAAAAAAACTCCACAAAAGTAACCGATTCTCGCGCTTATATACGAATAACAACCATACGTGCAACAAGCAACAAAACAGCTCCATTGAACAAAAAAAAAGAAAGAAAACAACACTCGCAAAATGACTATAGATCTTAATTGCACGCGGAAATCTCACAACCGAAAAATTACTCACAAGGGCTGCACAACGAAGACACGCGTATATATCGCGCTACTCTACGAGCGATAGTTTTATCCTGCTCTATGCGCTACTCGCGAGCGATGATTCAATTTTATGCAAAGCGAGAGAGCGAATTGTTCTCCCGGAGCGTTACATTATGATATTCCCTTTAGGCGCATACCAAAGTCGTGATTCCTATATGTCTGATACTTTTTTCTCTCTCCTGCATAGATATTTGAAATTCAGCCATGTAAATATGTATAACTCCTGGCCGATACCGTTACGATGTATACACTGTACTGCTATAACACTTGACACTCAGATTTGAATGTTTGATAAAACGATTTGTGTGAGTAGCGCACATTGAAATTCGGATGATTTGCCATTAGTCATAATGTATATGTTCGCGCTTACGATGATTTAGAGGACTGCGAGATAAACGGTTCGCTAGACGCTTGGGCAAGATAAGGAGAAACTTTTAGTCAAATGCTTCTGCAGTGAAACACGAGAAAGTTCACCATTCAACCCCTGACCAAAGCTCAAGTTTCTCGTATTGATTTTTTCCAATTTTGGAGTACAAGATTATCAGTCGCCAACAAGCCTTGACATTCCTCTATATTATATCCCGAATAGATTTAATTAGAATAAAGAGTAAAGGATTGATTTAACCCTTCCACATCCAATTGAAATTCCAAAAAATAATGGATAAAAAAAATTTAATATAATTATTTTTTTAATTTTATTGATTCCATAAAACATTCTAGAATAGTTTTGAGCATGTTTCCTCTTTATGAAAAGATTCAGATTTGAAAGGGCTAAGAAATCCATGTTATATCGTGAGCAACATAAAGTTTAATATACAGTCAGTTTCTAAAAAGGCCCAGCTTCTTCCATCCTCATCCAATGAATTCAGATATAAAAGTAGCGACTGACTAATTCTTACACTTATACAATTTGATTCTTCTGATATAATGCGATGGGGCAGATAATGATGCGGATTAGTATTGTATCCTGCGATGTGTTTCTATTTAAAAAAGTGAGGTATACTAATCTGAAAAATCGATAAGAGTAATTGTAATCGAGCGCATCATTTCTCGCTTGAGATGTCTATACCAACTCGTTAATTGTTATTAATAGAGTTATGTCAACCGAAAGTATGAGATTCACTATCTTATTACTAGTCATCGAGTGAAATTATTATCTGGCATTTCTGGATTGCTTAGTCTTGGATTTGATAATTGCTGAAATATATATCTGCCTAATTGCAAAATTGATCATAGTCTCGAAGTGCATAGAAAATATATCAAGTGGAAATTCATCATCGACTTTTTTTTCGTAGATTAAATTTTTTAGTTGACTGGTAATATTTATGATTTAAATAAAGAAATGATTATTGCAAAGAACTTTTATTGCAGAGCAAAATAGTGTTTTATAAATGTCTTACCATACCTGACTCACACTACTTAACTTTTCGCGCAACAAAAAAAATTTATGTTTGTTATATGCAGTTTTTAGAAAAGATATAAAGTGAATATTAAGTGCAGGAAATAAACTTTTGATTTTGGCGTGAAATGTCTTTATCGCAAATTACGAAGTTGTTATGAGACTTGAGTGACTTTTTTTTATGAATAATATTACACATTTAAATTATCGACTTGTTCGCGGTGACACTAAATATAATATTGTATGAAATTTTACTTATTGAATTCTAATTCTGAAAATGATAAAGTATCCAATGAATTTCGAATTTAATGAAACTTTAATTCGGACAGGCTTTTAGCGTAATTGTATATACGTATGTATAAGATGCGATAAATATTCTATACTGAATCATAGTGAATGAAAAGATCAATGGAATCAAACGTTTTTCCTTGAATGTTAAAATAGTATCAAAAGCTTGCTCGGATGTTAAATCAAGTTTTCTTAATCGCTGATTATTAGTCGTGTAAACATCATTTGTTAACAATGTAATGTCTCGCGAATCAAGTTTCAACGATTTTTGGTTTATGTAATCGTAAAAATTTGTTGCTTAGCGATTAGAGAATTAATCGTTAATTTTATGAATTTTCATTGTCACGAAAAGACGGAATTTGTAAAAAGGTCCGATCTCTCAATCTTTACGTATTTTTATGTCCCCCATCCTGTATAGTAATTAGTGCATTCCCTTGCACTCGTTCTGGATTTTTAATCAATGCATTCCTGGCGGCTATATAAAATTAAGATGACTGAAAGTATAATAAGTACTGGTTTGATGCGTAATTCAACTTGGATAAGTAATTGAATTTGAAAAAATATTTGTTTATCCATTTATCAACATTTAATAAAATGTTTATAAAGAAAAGTAGAATTCTTTAAAATTTAAAATATTTCTTTCTCTCGGGTACAATTGAAGTTTGTACAAAAGCATTGTTCTGTAAATAATTGTTCAAAGAAAAATGTGAAATTAATACGAATAAGTTTTTACCCTGTGGTATAAAATTTTATTCCTTAGTGAAGAGGAGCTATTCTCCGAAGGAAAATAAAAAGATGAAAGTTATCATTTCAAAGGATGGTAATTAAGGAATAAAAATAATCACATTGTTAAATATTGTAAATATACATTTTCCTTAACACCAACCCGAGCACTAACTATTTAAAAAAAGTCGGTAATTTACCGATGTTTTATTACTGTTAACAGTGTAAACAGATCAGACAATAAACTAAATCGAGCTAAATTGCAGCGCTAAAAAGTATTCAATGTTTCTTCGAATCTGCAAGTGATTCTTTTTGAATGAAACTCTTAACAAATTAATGAATTCAACCTTAAAATTTGAGGTTATACGAACCACTTAATTACTCTGCTTGAAATACCTTAAAAATAGCTTTAAAAAAATCTACAGATAAATCGCCGCCTAAATCATCTGTTCTTTTCCATAAAAAGACAAGAAACCAGAAAAGACCCCATCGATAAAGTAATTAGTGAACATTTCAACACCGCACCACAAAAAAAAACAATCCGCGTCTACACATTTGACATATTCCTTCTTCCTTATCCTATTTTCCCATTTCACTATATACTTATATACTTATACCTCTCTCTTTCTCCCAGTCTCACTCTCGCGCTCTTGCAACCGATTCCCCCCACCCACCGAACCTCCCACACACTCAAAACTCGCGCGCGCGCAGTCGTCCAGCCAATCGACCTCCGCATTGTCGTCATCACCGGCCAATAAAACTCGCGCTCGCTGACGACAGCCTCTAAAAATAGCTCAACACGTTAAATACACACACGCAACACACGCACAACCCGAGAGAGAAGAGACTCGCTCGCGATTCTGGGACTGCTCGTGAATCCGCAGTCGCGCGCCGGCAGCCGACCAAGCCAGTCTTTGTAGACTATATATATATATATTTATCTACTTATATATGTATACAGACATACTCGCGCGCGTGTGTGTGTATATATAATCCGGTGGTGTAACAATACAAAACACGTGTGAGATATCGATAGCACGTGTGTCGTCTACACTGTATACGCATACAGGGAGAAGAGAGTTTTCGATGAACCCGCGTACCGCACGTCGGCGATTTTTTTACGATGTTGACGTGTATCTCGCTATGAGAATGGGTGCGGAGTGAGCGGACACTCGTTAAAAAAAAAGTGCGAGAGGAGAGACAGAGAGAGGGGAGTTTTGGTTATATATATGTATAATCTGTCTCTCGCGTGTGGGTGACAGTTTGGATATTTGTTCCTCTTCGCTTCGTCTTGTTGGCCTGCGAGGAAGGAAAAGGATAGCTGACGGAGACGACGAAACGGTTTGTGCTCTTTTTATTATCGATCGATACTTTTTATTTTTATTTTTTCGTGCTCTGCGTGTCCTGTGCTTCGATTTTGTTTGCTCGCTGAATCTTCTCGGGTGTTCCGTTGGATTGTTGTGGGAGTCGACGATGTGAGTTCTGTAATTCAGTACGTGTGCGGAATTCAAAGATTGTAAAACATTGAAAAAATTAGTTGTTTTAGATTTGGAGCACTGAAATATTGCTCCGATACGAATATTTCAGGATTAGCGATGGACATTTTTTGCGAGGGTAGTTTTAATCCTCGTGTGTTCCAAAATAAAATAGATTTATGTACTTTGACGAGTAATTTAGAAAAAAATACGTTTTTAAGCTATGCATAGATAAATCGTTATCATTGATTTATTTTATTTATAAATAGTATGCATAGGGAAATAATTGCTAAAAGTATAAAAATTTTTCTGGAGAATAATTTAAGCAGTTTCCAAATACCTGTTATTAAAATGCTAAGATAATATTACATGTAATTATGGTACTTGTGTTTTAAAGGATATGTTTATATAATCTTTTCAAAATGTATGTATAGTATTAATATATAGATTGCAATTAACAGCTCGAAAAAGATAAAAATTTGAAATGTTTACTAGTTCTAATTTTTTAACTCATAACTTTGGCAAAGCTTGCCAATCGTGTTATATACCTACGTATACCTACATGTTGGTATAGTGCATAAATATTAGCAGAGCTCATTATAACTAGGGTAATTTCTTTAGATAATAAAATAATAGATAATTAGAAAAAGTGCTTTATCTAAAATTGCCTACTCATCAGAAAGAGAATAGAAAGCTTTGATTTGATTAAAATGTTCTGGATAAAATTTAATTATTATTACAGCTTTTATTATAATGATAAGATATCAATGTTTACGTTGTTTAAACGAATTCGTATTAATAAACATTAAATTTCTTTCTCTTCGCCACCAAATGTTTCATTCAACGAGCTTCAGGAAATATTAAAGTCGTTCGGAATCTAATTTCAACCCTTTCTGCAAAATATTCATTTCTCCATAATTTCATTCGCAGCATTGTGCAAACCTATTAAATCAGCATATCTTTCACGAAAATAATTCAAATTTTTAAACACCTTGAGTGACAGAAAAATAAGACACGAGCAACACGACTTTAGTATTTTCGGTAATCACTTGTCATTAATTCAACTGTAAACTATATGCATCACAGTAATTATTTTCCCATTTGAGTCCAACATTATTACGTTACAGCCTACGCCAGCGAAATGCAAATCGCGACCAAAATCACCATATCGTACAAAATATAAGTAAAAAAATGAGTATATCCTCAGACGTTCGAATGCAAATGTCTCGAAAACCGCTGACACTGACAAATCGACACAATTCACAATCAAAATAAGACACGCATGATTCCCCGAAATGAAGATGTAACTATACGGGAGAGCAAAAAAATGATATTCATTAAAACACGCACATTGACACATTAGCACATATGTGCACACGCAACTAAAGGGAGCGCGAAAGATAAGAGACACATTCCGCACATGGAAAAACGTAGCCATCGGTTGTCCACCGCAGCTGATTATAATTTCGATATTATGAAACTACATCGACCGGAAAATCACGTGATGAAGCAACACAACGGCACGTATTCTATGCAGTCGCGGTGCCTGGCTATTATATAGATGTTTGATACACAATGAAGAAGAATAAAAGGAGAGCGGCAAAAGTAAATAAGAATCGAAAGAGTTTTATCTCGGGCGGCGGCACGACTCAAAGCGTTTTTTTTTTCTTATCGAGCGCTTAAGTATACGCGCACATAAATATGTAATGTTTGCGGGGCCGGCGGAGGAGCCGGAAAACTGTCGAGTGCGCATGTGCAGGCCGAGATTAATTGCGCGTAACGCGGGTCTTTTCAAAAGTCCGCCTTCGCTCTAACGTCGACGATAAGTGGGAACGATATGTTCTGGCTCGTGATATGTTTAGTACTTTTGCCTATAGTTTGGGAACTATTGTAATTTGAAAGAAGAAAAATTGCTGTAAAATTCACTGCGATCGAAGTCTTACCGAGTTTTTATATGCTCGTTTTACTTCCGAGTAAAGTTTCGTAGTCTAAGCGCTTCACAGCTAGTTAAAAATTGTTTTTATGCCGACACTTACAAACTCGTTCACACAGACAATATATCACCCGAAGGTCGATCCACCATTTGACCCACTTCAAAAAAGGCCACACATTTTCCAACCAATTTTCCTCATTCAAAATCCATCAAATCAGCGCGATACTTAACTCGAAACTGTCTCAAATCCCCGGCATTATACACGCATTGTCACCTCCTCCATATACAATGACGAATTGTAATGCGACGCGCCAGGTTCACGAGGAGCGCGAACATGCATACGCACTCATATATAGAGGCGCGCGAGCTCTCGAGAGTTTGTGTGATGGCTGGAGCTGTTGCGCGCGTAGAGTCTCAAGGCTATGACGAAAAGACGGTGTGGCTCCTAAGCTCTTTCTACAATGGCTCCTTAGAAGTGTTTTAGATATTGCGCGGCGGAACCTCTTTAAGCACCATTTAATAAAGAATGAATGGCGAAATTTATGCTTGAGTTGCATTTCTACCTGTGGGTTTGATTTGGCGAATTACGAAAAATTCAGGATAATATATGCTGGAAATAAACGAGTGAATGGACCAATTCGAGGGCGTAACATGTTTTTGTATTTATTATGAACCGCATTATAACTCAGACTGATAAAAATGTGTAACGGTTATGTTACGAATAATTAAAAATCCAATAAAGTTATGACACGTCGCGGTGCACTTTCAATTTGCTGGAGGTTTAAGTAACGCGTGGGTGTCGATTGCGAGAGATTTTATGATTATATCATTCGAGAATTTGGAGAAAATCTAACCTCAAATATGGTTCTACAAAGTGCGATATTGCAAATGAACCTGTAGACATAACTCAATCGTGTACACGTGTATTTGTATAATATCGCACAAACAATGTATTTGAGCGAACACGCGACAAGTTTTTCCGGCTTTTAGACTTGATCGATAAGAGAATTAATAAACCGATAGTTTCACCTCCTACACTTTACAAGTTATTGACAAGATTATTCGACTGACTTTAAAAGAGCTTTATATTCTTAAAAAAAATGAACTTTCAGTAAATTTATTATAAATTTGCTTATTTTCTTTTATAAGTCAGTTGTAGATGGAAAAATATGCAATAATTGATTTGCATAAGCATATGCATTTATTAATATGAAAGATGAAAATATTGTTTGTGTACATTTATTTTTTTATATCACCTATGCAGTACGAGTAAAACTTCCGCCTTGGCTTTTTATAAACGTATTTATTATTATTCTTTTTATACTATATTTTTGAATAATATATAGATAAATATGATATTCTAGTAATGTATTTTAAAAGGCAAAATATTGGATATAAAAGGATAAAAATGGATTTAAAAATGGCAGCAACCATTATATAATACAATATAATATTATGTAAATGAATTCAATTTTTTTGCGAATCTGTGAACAATGTTTCAACATAAACAATCAATTTTAACTGAATAATTATTTTCTTGGTTTTTCCGAAAACCAGCAATGTAAATATTCTAATACAGCTTTTCTTGTCCTTTTTTACATTATTCAACAAAATATTTTACTAAAAAATATTTACTTAGTACCACAGTGTAGTCTTCATTGACCTCGCAAAGAAAATTTAATGTAACTAGCCGTTGATTTCTATATTTTAACATATTGAATGCCTCAAAAAAGTTTCTCTTCCGTGAATCGACGGTTTTACTTGAATTTTCTGTGAAAAGAAGAAATCCTAGACAAATAGAAAACATCAATAACGTTTTAGAGAGATTAGAAGAATTGTCCTAATAATTTATTTAAGTTTTAGACGATCGATCGAATGTAACTTGAAAAAATGTTTGTAGTTAAAATAGGCGGTTCGGGGTTCCAGGTGGACAACGTAAAAAATATGTTAGCGTGTAAGCACCGCCCAATGAAGATTATTTTCTTTCAGCCCAGCAAATATTTTTTTCACGACAACAAAAGAAAAAATCTGATAAACATTCCGATTATTTTGTTTTTTTTTTTCTACGAAGGCAAACTATTGTGGTGGATGCATGAAAGGCCATAATGAATTTTTATTGACCTCCGATGAATCGATAGATTTATCAAATATTCAATTCCAATGTATCCCGAGGTGAAAAGAAGCATTGAATTGGAAAGGCACAATTATTCATCAATATTTGTTTTTATCTTCGTGTATAATGTTACTCAATCCAGTCATTGTAAATTCGTAATATATGTTAATCAATTTGATTGGCGAATTTGTTTCGTGTAAATAATAAGCGTGTAACTTAAGATATTCATTCACAATTTTATGATGTTAGTCATCGTTGGTGCTTGAATAACCGTCATGTTTTTCTCTAACTTGGCTATTGGCTATTTATCATTCTGTTAAACAATTACAAGATAATCAAGTAAAAGCTTGATAGGTTCTGGGCTTATATGAAATCATTGAATCAGAAATTCCTTGAACATTACTACAAAAGTTTTCAAGAAGTTCATATATAACATGTAGAACTGACATTATTTATAACTTTTAATCATCCATTGAATTTTAGTGATATAACAATCACTGAGGTCGAAGCCTCAGAAAACTACTTTCGATCTATCGTCTAGCTTCCCAACTCACTCAGAAAAAAGTGATACGAAGCGCTCATTCAACTTCTCTCTCGAAACACACCTCGAACTGCTGGTCTCTGCACTCCAACCACCAAATTCATATATATATATATATATATATATTTATAATCAGCTCGATCAATAAAGCAAAAATGGAAGGTAGACCGTGACCTTGCTGACACACGTACGCACGCGTGCATATTCACAGGCATTCGATGAGCTCTGGGTTTTGTCAGGAAGCGAAGAGAGAACAGCTTTTTACGTAAGAGACTACTCGTGCGGCTGCACCCGAGAGAACGGGAAAAAAAGTTGCACAGTACGTGTGAGTGTGTGTGAGTGAGGATCAGAATTTGAGGAATTTTATTGGTTGCTCCGATTGATGGATTAGCAAATACTTGATTGGGCTCTTTGGTTGCATAGCGGAATGAGCTTTATTTGGTTTATGCGCGGAGCAGGTATTCGAATTTAATGCTGCAACTTGAGTTTATGTATATTCTCTAGCTTCTTGAATTGAAAAATCGTGTGTCTTAATTTAGCGATACATTATAAGTTGTATTTAAAATTCTCTTTTTGCATAGACTAACTCAATTTTTTAATTCAAGAATAAATATGTTTTACTTTTTTAAATTTTGAAAATCGTGGATATTACTGGTAATCTTAATTTAGTTTTTAAGTTATATTATTGATAATTCTACATAATGCATGATTTCAATTAAAAATATATACAAATCTGATATTTAGTAAGAGATCAAGTATTTATTTGATACTTGGTTTTTATTTTTATTATTTAATATTAACGCGTGTGTGTACGTGTCTGCCCACAACCCGAAACTCAGCTCGAACGTCTCTGGCCGTTCGACCTCACGACTCTGCCTCTGGCTAGTCGCGCATACATAAGTAAAAAAGAAATTAATTTAAATCAATCAATCGAGTGGCACTGCTCGAGAGTAGAGTAAGCCTAGAGAATAAATCTGCAAATACAGTGCCTGGCGCCCTGATTTACTCTGCCTATGCAGAGAATTATTAAAATCGCGAATAAAGTAACTTGTTTGTGCCTCCCAATTATACACGCGGAGAAGCTACCGAGCCGCTCCCACGCTCGGTCAAATTCCCCCGTTATAATGTATAAAAGTATAGAAAACAGAAATAAATAAGTGATCGAGAAAGCTTGAATAATTTATGAAATCAAATATAAATCTTTAATATTTAGAACATTAAGTTAAAACTCTGTCAAAAAGTGATGTATAATAACATAATATTTAATATAAAACTGAACCCTCCAGCCCAGTTCGGAAAAGCGGCCACGCCCAAGCTCAAAACTGAAAATAGTATTTCATATCGACGCACTCGGAAAAAAGGTCGTGATAGATTGCTTGGACTATTTCAAGGGTTTTTATATGACCGCTAACGTTGAAAAGCCGGGATGCGTTCGAGGGCGGGGAAAAGTCGGGATGCGATAGAGACAACTATACCGGAATCTATATAAGTATAACCCCCAGGTATAAAGTGGCCACAGGTAAAGCCTATATTTAGGATCTCAGGTAGCCTAAAGGTTAAAGGTACCTGACTGTAATAACGCCTCGGTGTGTATCTATTTAAGCAATAATGAAACTCCACTAATCAAAGCGACCAGGCTTATGGATGTAGATTCGGTGCAGGTGCTTTTAGCCCACAACGTTAAACCTAATCTTCCTGAAGCGTAAGTACAAATCACTTATTTAACATAAATAGTTAATACATAGGTATTGAGAGACAGTGGTGGTGGGTGTATGTGGAGGGGGGAGTGGAAGGGGAAAAACCCGAAATAGTGCTAGGCGTCGGGGTATTCTCGCTTGAACTGTGCGTGGAGGGCTAGGGAGGGGAAGTGGTAGAGATGAGACTAGTATAGCGCGTTCTCCCCACCCTTAGTACGGTCATATCCTAAGTGTCCAAATGTGACCTTGTTTAGGATATAATTAAGATAATTGAGGTACGAGCATTAACATATTTTGTTATTTGTTATTTGCATCCAGTAAATAATAAGCAGTCATTATTTGAGTTATACAAATGATTTTTTATTATAAATTTTTGAGGCACCTAATTTTGTTTCAAATGTTTCATTCAATTTAAAATTTGAAAAACTCAAATATGCCTGGGTGCACGAATTCTGATTTATTATATCAGTTTATTTTAATTAACTGATCGTTGAAAGTACTTAATTATTTTAATTTAAATTGATTACTCAATTTAATGGGTAATATTTCTCAATCGTGAGTACAATTTTTTTTGGTAATTTCAAATTATCGCTGATGATACTAAAGAAAGTATTTAAATGATAGACTGAAATGGACTCAAGAAACCTCTTTTATTTTTTATAGCAACCATATTGTTTTCATAAAAAGAAAAATTAATCTCTCGTAACGATCTCCAAGCACTGAACACAAAGAAATTTCTCTGCAAAATTAAAAGCCTCGAAGCGAAATAAAGTTTATTGCACGTGGTGAATGAAAAAAGAAGGCCTTTCCACATTGCGCAACTTTGATTGTTATTGTCCTAGTACTGTATGCACAAGCGATATTATCTTAAATTGCACAAAAACGTGTGCTCCATACTTAGATTTGTTTTACATTCCGCAGTTTTAAGTAGCCGTGCGCGACCTTAATTACTGATTGCATAAACTTAAACACCTTTATTAACCTTCAAACTATACATTAAAATCCTCGGGATGTATTTTTAAGAGTCTTAATTTTTTCACGATTGTCTTTCATGCGCCTGTAATCAATTCGAGTCTTGATCTAGTACTTTATTCCTCTTATTACGTGAGATAATGTCTTAGAAAATGTTTACTTATTGGAATTATTTATGGAAAATTGCCTGTATAAGTACCAAAGAAGTAGATCAATGTATTACTGCATTTTTTTTCTTTCTATCTCATGTAAATTTAAAAACAGTCTACAAGCTTTTTGAATATTTATACCTTCTTTGTTTGCTGCAAGTAGAATCTTACAATATAAAAAAGAGGACATACTTCATATGTATATATAAGAAATTTTAAAATAAATTAGGCGCAAAAGTACACAGAGCAGCTGTACTTGCATGCAACCGGAATTATCTGAGGACCTGGATAAATATGCGTAGGCCGAAGCTCGAAGGGAACCAAGGCAAGAAGATGGGTTACCCAACCTAACCTCTCTTTTGTTCTGTTTTTTTTTTTTCAAACCAACTTTCCATATGTATCTCGTGACCTTAAAGGTCCAGCATCCAACTTTCGAAAAGATCCTCCTCTTTTATTTCGTTGCATCACAACCTTTTAGATCGCGCGCTTTTAAGTGATGTATCGAATTTTCATTTTTTATTCGGGCGCGAAGAATTTGATGAGGAAAGTCTCATTTATACAGTGGCTAGAAAAATTGATTGGAATCGATGATGATACCGCATATTATTACCAAATCGATGATTTTTCGATGGCAATAAATGGTGATTGCGAATGCACGGCTCATACTCATGTGACACGTTCTAAAAAAGGAATGTATAATTGGAGAATGAGCATATATGAACGGTTTTTATTGCAGTTCACAGGTTTAAAGTACCTGAATTTTACGAGAAATATAGCGATAAATTTTATGTGCGTTACTTGTAGACGCTTAAAAATGTGATCGTAAAGTTGTTATTTTCGTAATACGCCTAATGTGCGTACACAATTTATGATTTTATAGTAGAGATACAGAAATTCAAGGTATATAAAATCAATTATTTAATGGCCTTTTTAGTTTTAAAATTATCTTAATTATATCGATTATAGTAAAATAATTCATGTTTCTCCATTGGCAGATTTTGATTTTGTGATGTAGTGAGTTTATGGAAAATTGGTTGATGGAAAACTATATAGTACTTTAAATTAAAGTTTCGACATTTGCTATTGCCTGACTCAAGGCTGAAACATTCATTTAAAGGTTGCATATTTTAATTCCAACTAATAACTAAATTTTTTATACGGTGTGTAATAATGACTTTTTAATAAGAAATGAATGAAAAACTCGTGATCCTAAAAATGTTTTTTCGTCGACTGCGAATTCAATACATTTTAACACTCGAACCTTGAATTTTAATCAAAACTATATACATAATAGTAGAAGTCATCGCGGAAAGTAAACAATAAATAATCGATTTTTTCTACATAGTCCATGTACTATATATGGTGTCAATATATAATTCAAAAAGTATAATGTTAAGTAAAATGAAAACAACAATGTTAAACTCAAATTCTATTTTCTTATTGCATAAAAATTAAATTTATCTTATCCGAGACAGTAGTGCAGAATTTATTAAATTAAAGAATTAAGAAAACACGAGTAAAACTTTAATCAAGTGTTTATCTCACTGTTGCATATTGTAGAAGATGAAATCTCAAGAAATGAAACAATTTTGATCTACATTATACGGTAATGAAAACCACATACTGACCTTAACTAAGTACATTCATAGGGGTCAAATTGAACGCAGAAAAAAACGAATCACGAATCAACGAAGTATTCAGTGTACAAATGCGACTTGTGCAGAACCGGTTTTTTTCATCTCTCGGCACCTCCGCACACCAAGTCTTCCTTTTTCCCTCCTCGGCCAAATATGAATTTCGCCGAAATTCACGACTCGCCATTAACGTGCGATTCTGGTTGCTGCATTTTCGCCCGTCTTGTTCCACGAGTTTCTTCAATTTTATTTCTTTTTGCATTCGAATAAAACCAAATTCAATGGGTTTGAAAAAAGTCTGCCCACGACTTTAATTAAATTCTAAATCTGTGGGATATCTGCATAAAGTCCGAAAGTAGCCGTATAGTTTAGATATAAATAACTTGTATGCACGTGGGTATTCTTTTGACGCTTTATTTGTTGCTTCAAAGAAAGTGCTTGAATGAGTTCAATTTGTTTTTTTAGCCATGAATTATGCAAATCATGTAAAATTGTTATAATATGTAGACACGATTATTTTAATTAATTTGTAATTTGAAATTTAATTTTGAAAGTATGATCTTTTTGTACAATAATATATTTTGTTGAAAAACTCTAAAAAAGAGCTTGTTGCATAAGACGAAGGCGGGTAACTTATTGAGGAAAGTAAAAGAAAACGTTTCGACTCGTGTACCACTTTATTTTGGTAGCGGTATATATTGTTAATTACAAAGAAGAATAGCATGAAATATATATTGTGACAAAAGAACTGCATACAAAGAGTATTACGATTTTTATTTCTGAATAATGTGCAGAAAGTTCAATTGTCTACTTAATTAAAAGTTTTACGTAACCCCCTTAAAACAATTTTTTTTTTGTTAAATATAAATAAAGCGGCTGCGGTCGAATTTCGTTCTGAAGCCCTGACTTTTAGCTTCTCAGACAATAAATTGAATAAACTGATTGTCGAAACTCATTGTCAATTGTAATTTATTGCACTCACATATTAAGCTCCATTAGCGCAAATTACTTACGGCACGACGTAGTCAATTGAAATTTAATCTTATTTTTCTTTTGTAGCGCAAAAAATATCGATTTGCAATTTCTGCATTTTTGGGTGCATGTAAGGTAAATAATGGTAATATCTATCAAGAGTAATGAGCTTATATCGGGTCTAAAATTAACAAAATGATAAATCTGAAGTTCATTTTTATTTAACTGAATTTTTGGGTTAGATATAATAATAAATGATGTTGAAAAATAATCTGAAGTTTACCAGTTTTGAAGTTCAGCCTTTAGCCGATGAAAAAAACCCGTCCAATCAATCAACTTCTCGTATCCGATAAGATAGAATCGATAGTATACTCTCATCTTCGTGGCTTATCAGATTTGTCTGCGAAATAAAGAAAACAATTCGAAAGTCCTATAAATCGACGATAAAGCAAGGAAACGGAAAGATGAATAAAAAATTATTTTTCTGCGACCCTACGAAGAATTTACGTTTATGTCTAGTTAAAAACACTTATATATATATATGAATTTACTCATTAATCGTTCTAAAAAATGTATTTCTAATTGAATACGTTATTTTTTATTTCTAAATTACAGTTTTCATTACTAAATTATAATAAGAGAAATAAATCATATGAATTTAAATGATGCCAAGTTCCTAGACAGATGATAAAAGATAAAGTTCAATTCAATGCCAGTATTGTAAGTACTTATCAACTGCCACAGCTTATAGATGGATGATTGTTGAGATTGAAACATAAATATTTTGTCAATTCACTCTTACTCTTGAAGAATCTTGAAGAAGTAAGCGGAATCTAGCTCCTGATCAACTTTTCAGTTGTAACCAAACTTTTGTATAAAATTAAAAAGTATTTTATAACCATTATATTCATTCGTTCAACGAAACTGGTTTGCTTCATTATTATTAATAATCTATTAAATAAAAGGTAAACAAAAAATCTGCTGAGCCTAATTGAGCGTTATTCCGGTCCTTAATCGAATCCCATAATGAGATCATACATGTATACAATTGTCTAAGCCCATTATGCTGTTTAGAAAGGAAAAAAGGACGTACAGGCTCGCGCGCTTCCAAGATAATTTTAAAGCGAGGCTTGATGGCTTTTTTGCATTTATAATAATAGCAGCAGCGAGAAATCGAGTAATGATTTCCTTTCATCCACGGGATTTAACATCATCGCGAGAGAAAGAGAGAGACAGTGTGTGCGAGTATACGGCGGCTTATTACACACGCCGCTTTGCAATAAAAATTTTCATGCATCGTAAAAACGACGACACCGAGATAAAGATAGCATTATGTATTTTTTTTGTGTGCGCCACTGCAGCGGAGAATCCGCGACGTGGAAAAAAAGAGAGAGAAACAACGATAAAAAGCGCGCATTCGATTTTACTACGACCGAGGCTTTTTCTTTTAAAACGACGCTGTGATAGTATATATGTGAGTTTTGCATTATACACACGCAGACACATTTTTTTTTCGTGATAAATATACATGCAACCCCGACGGCATGTCAAATGTTTATATTGAAAGTGCTTAATGGAAAAAGTTACGACTGCGCGTGTGGCTTAGAAAGTTTCAGTGTTATAGAGTTGCATGAACTAAATCGTAATGACGAGCTGATGTTTTTATTTACATATTTCTTACTTGTTTATTCCGTAGTATTGGACGTCGATGGGTTGTAAAATGCTAGATGTATATAAGGACTTATCCTGAGGTTTTGCATTAATTGTGTTTTATTACAACTGCTGCCTTTTGTGGCCGTGACTTTGATTCAACTCCATGTATATATAATGTAATAATCTTGGCAGGACGATTTCTATAAATATGCATGCGCAGACTGAAAATAAATAAACGTTCGAATTGAAAATAGCTAAACAGATCTAACTAGAAAATTAATTCATTTACATTCTATGCCCCAAAGCCAATCATTGAAACTCGTTTCTCAAACAAACATCGATATAAAAATAATGATTCATTAAAACAATTAAGATATATAATATGTAATGTAAAGAGTGCGATAATCGCGTGTACATCTCAATCGCCAGCCGAGCGCACACTATTTATACCAATGCAATTTGCGCGAACAATGAATTAACATCTGTAACGTAATATAACTAAGCGCCATCGCGTGAGAAAAAGCGAGACGGAGGCGAATATAGTCCCATGGACGCCCACCGTGGCAATGGGAATGTCGTTTGTACACAGCCACACATTGGCAATAATGCGATTACATGTGTGTAAGAGGGAGATAGAGAGAGAGAGAGAGGAGTCTCTTCATTACCGTGGAGCTAGACGGAGGCCAGGGCCGCGTCTCTCTCTAACTTCCTTTTTTTCTTTTTCAACAACTTCCCACTCGTACCCGCGCACGTTTCCCATGATTATACGCGACGCATTTCTCTCTCTCTCTTTGTTACTCCTATACATATACAACCTTCCCGCGCGTGACATTCGAAGCTGGTCTTTATTATGCCGAATTCGACATTCATGGGAATGCAGAGTATTGGTTCAATGTTGGAATTCGGCATTTGGGTAGGCACGTGATTGTAGACTGAAAGCGTGGAATGAAGTTATTGTAGCTTTCGTTATTCGATGTTCTGGTGACTTCCTCGGCCTGAGATAAGCTTTAGATAGTGATAGTGCATTTTCCATTTACAACTTCAGACCGCAAAAGTATTAATATGATGCTACTGTCGCCGTTACAACTATCATGAAATTCATTGAAAAACTAGAATTTTAATTTGGATCTATATATAACAACCAACTCCGGATAAAAACAAAGCACAAGAAAGCATTTTTTATTATTTCCGTCGGACACAGGCCCGTTCTTTGTCTGCCCCCATAATTGATTTTATTACCAAGTCACGCTTTGTTAAAATTCCGTGATTCTTTTCAAGTTCGATGTTCTAAAACCTAGATACCAATCGCTGATGTTCTTTTTATATTTTGCAAGTCCTCCTATTATAGTCTTGCTTCGACAATATCTCACGTCTTTGTTTCTTGTTCTGAAAGTTTTTTAACGATGGTATTTCGATGTAATTTGCATTTTTCGTCCGTAATGGCATACTTTATTACTTATTGCAATAAATTTTATACCATTATAGTATTTCAATAAACATAAATTACAAGTAGATACAGACCATCCAGTAATTTAATCAGACATATCACCACAATACTTTTGCATACTTTTTTACAACAAACCAAAATTCATATTTTGCGACAAATTCTTTTGGCAGCAAGATGAAAAATATATCGCAGAAAAAAAAAAGAAAGCTCTCGGAAGAAAAGTGTCTCATTCTTCGCGCAGTTCCGAAGTCAAACCATACGAATCGAGAGATTACAAGTGAGGCGTCGGGTTTCGTTCGAGACTCGTCCGTCTGCAGCAGCTCTTCTCTTTTTTCCCCCTTATGTAATCTCGCGCTGCTGTATAGGCACACTCTGCACACATATACGCACAGAGTCCGACAGTGGCAGCAGGCAGAACACATCCGACGCAAGTCGAGGAGAGAATTTCAAATTGAATTTATTGTGTACAGTCCAATTTCGCGCAGACAAATGTTTCTCGCGCTCTTTTGTTTTCTTTTTTTCTTTCGTATGTGTCTGTGTGTGTGCACACGCGGCGACTAGTGTATATAGTATATGCAGATTGAACAATCGCTTCGAGCTTTTGATGCCTGCACTTGTTCCACGAGCTTTTGTATTTTAACAAAATAAAAAAAAAAGACGTGTATGTATTAGCTTGGACTATATTTACACGGAACGCGCGTATAGTGACAATTTTATATTTTTCCGCGTGCGCTATTTTCTCCGTGAAAATCAATCACACCGAAGCGTAAACTGAATAACGAAAATAAATTGCTCGGTGTATTTCTTTTAAAAACATTCTCGCCGAGATGAATTTGTAGTTTTTAATAGCTCGTTAAAAAATAATATTCGCACGCGCTTCTCGTCTCTTGATTCTTACACTAAGCGCAACGAAATTATAACGCGATCTTCAGAGCGTATATAATTTAGTCCGATCCAGAATTTTTCCTTCGCACAGCATTGTCCATTCGATAAGCACGCCTCCCTCAAAAATTACTAAACCGAAAAAAATAATTACAACCTCGAAAATCTCACGCTGCGCTCGACAAAAAAAAAGGGCGCGTACGCGAGTTCGAAAGAAAAAAAACCGCATGCTTCGCTCGCGTGTGTGTATGCGAGTGCGAGTGTAAAAAAAAGGAGGGGCAGATTATAAAACGCGGGCATCTGTCCTCGCTCTCGAGAGACAGAGACACACACGCACACACAAGTCGTACGCACGTGTTAAAAGTTTTCAGAGAGAGCCCCTGGCGTCTGGTAAACAGAGACGGACGTCTGTCAAGTATATTATAGTATGGAAGAAAGCGAGAGTGAAAGAGGCGAGAGAGAGACACGCTAAGGCGACGATTTTCGCTTTATTATTTTCTTTTCTTCGATCGAACGAGTCTCGAGTCGTACTTACCTGTCATTTTGTAATAGCGGCGATTTTCTTGTATATTGAGTTGCGTAAAGTGCAGCGAGATCCGGTATTAAAGTAGCGGCTGTTAAATTAGCAGATAAATCGCTGGTTCTTTAATGATGCAGTTTCCTATTTAGGTGAAAGTCGACGTCTATTGTACGTACGTACTTCATTTATCGTGATGGGAGTTTTTTTTTTATATCTGCGTAATTGCTGTATTTAACGTTAATGGATCGTTTAAAGAGCGTAAGTGTTGAAAAAGATGAAAAGTCGCGCGAACTAAACTGTAAACATTTTTCGATTAACGTTTCGTCAAACAGACTAATTTTTCATGTATGAAATGGCTCGGCTTTTTAACGAGTGTCGTACCATCAAAGAAGCCTTTTAACATTTTCTTTTTCTCACATGCGACAAAAGTTCAAAGACAGAGTTTCTCGCTTTGGGACAGGAAGACTTTGAACTGGAATTTGTTAATATCATTTATTAAATAATAAAGCGCTTTTATAATACATAAAGGCGATAAGATAGGACGCGATACGCTCCGGGCTTCCCCTGCAAAAATAACGTTTATAATCTGATTACAGGTGGTATCTTTCACGTATATTATATAGCTAAGGAGATTACGCGATAAAGCTAGTAGTTGTCAATTTAAATTCAAGATTTTATACTTCGATTAATTTCAAGTTGGGAAGTGATTTGACCAACCTTTGGACCAATCATCTCGACCAATCATCCTGCATCTTCTTTTTCTGCGGCGTTCGAACCGAAGAGCGCAACTTCTCACAATCGATTTGTAAAACAGCAGCGCGCACAGCAGAAACATATATAATCCATAACTCTTTCACACGCCAATTATTAAACATCATAAAATTCAAAGCGAAAAAAAAAACTCATCTTACTTTCAAATGATCGTGTCAACCGCGGAGAGTCTCGTACTCTGCAGGTCTCCTGAAAAATCATCCATCATTCAATCGCACACCATATGCATCTCCATAAATTTTTTCCCGTACAGCGCAACGAAAATAAATAAACTTACTGCGCACACTCCCGCACCTCACGCCAAAGACAAACATATATATATATATAGAGTCGAAAGGAGGGCGGCTGGGCACGCCATTGTCCCGCGCAGAGTAGCGTCTAACCTTTTTTCTCTCTCTCGCGGCTAAATAATCACCATTAAAACAGCAGAGAGAGAGAGAGAGAGAGAGAGAGAGAGAGAGACGCGCAGTATAACAGCACCACGGACGACGTGATTTACACCTTGATACGACTAAAAGAATCACGTGCATCAATCACGGAGAGTCAACGTCGACCTTCCATCATGCTCAACTCCTCTCTCTCTCTCTCTCTCTCTCTCTCTCTCTCTCTCTCGAAGCCATAGGCCGCGCGGCTGTTTATAAAAGGATGCTGCCACAGGCTGCGGGAAACAACAACGTGGGCGTAATATCGTCCATTTTCATTAATTATCGCGCATGCGGCACTTATGTGTAGCGCGAATTCAATCGATCGGCAAGGACGCGTCTCGAATTTTTCCTATACATCTATATACTTGTATATACCCGTTATCCGCATCATGATTTTTCTCTATATACCGAAGACTCAACCGAGACTAATGGATATATGTGCGAGGAGAGCGCGTTTATTTATTCGCGCGCACGGAGTTTATATTAATAACCGGCGCTGCGATGCTTTTAGAAAAAGAGAGAGAGAGAGTGAGAGAGAGAGAGAGAGAGAGAGAGAGAGAGAGAGAGAGAGTAACAATGAGAGTCGCGCGCGCGAGCGAATAAATTCTGCTGTGCAGTACTGGCGAGGCTTAGTTCTCGGTATTAATTGCATAATTGCGCGATTGAATATATCGAATCCGTGGCATTATATGAGCGATTACCGATTAATGCTCGTCGCGCGCGCGCCTCTATTTTTAATCGATTTCTGCATGCGCGGTTCATGGGCTTTTTCATTTTTTATTAAGGTTAATGGCTGTTTACCACGAGAGATTGTAAAGTATATAATTTTGCTGATTTATTAAGTTGCGAGGAGGAGGTTGCGCTCAAGAGAAACAATCCCAGGATTCTTCAAAGCGAGTTATTAAGTATATAGTTGTGGTAAAGAGTATTTTGAATGCTTATAGGTTTTTCTTCACTTTGTATAGTGTAAATGATATATATACACAGGATATCATATCTGGAAGTTCGAGTTCCAAATATACCCTTCTATACTCTAGTTGAAACTCATCATGATAAACAATAAAACGAAACGCCTCCTACTAACTATCTAAATTCCTCTCCATCTTTCGTTACCCATTACGGACTTCGGCAGCCCTCCCAAAAAATAAGAGCACACTGGCAACTGGCGCAACGAATGAAACGAGAGAGAAAAAAAGAAAGCCGAGCCTTGGGCGGCAAGCGGTACAAATGAGAGACGGAAAGAGAGTCGAAGATCATGCGGGTGCAACGGCTCAGTCCCATCAATCTCTATTTAACTTGTCGTATAGTCGGTGTTTCAACATCTGTATGTGTGTGTGTGTCTGACTGTTGTACCTAATGTAGGTTTTTTGCAGCCGAGGAGAGAATAGTTCGTGTGCAATGTCTCATTGATCCGATCTCATCAATTTTATGTGAAATACTTGTCGGTGTACCACATTTGTCATAAGAATGTGGTATTCGAAAGAATTTTTATGCACTCCAATCAACCATAAATATACTTGAAAAGCATTCAATACCAAATTAAAGAATCGATTCCTCGATAAACAAGAAGAAAAAAAGAGAACGAATCAGCTCGTTCCCATCGAACGAACACATCCTTCGAATTCGTGGCGTAAAATCATCGTACGTATACTTATATATACACGGCTCGGCCCATCAACGATTCGTGGCGCTTAATGTACGAGAGACTGTACTTGTATACCGAGCGCGAACGAGCGCGAACGAGCGAAAAAGAGAGAGAGACTGTGGGCGCATTGTAGCCGCGTATGTTATACGGAGCTCTTTGCTTGGGTATGCAGGAAGCATAAATTTGACTCTCGAGCGCCAAATGTGTGGTGGAGGAAACGAAGCCTCTCAACTCACGCACACACACACGCTTTACAGGCATTATATATATATATATGTTGTATAGCCACCGGCTAAGGAACTTTTGACCGACGCTTTTGGAGCAGAACTGTGAGAGGTTTTGTTCCGTTTGACCAGCGGGGGAAAAACCCTGATGGATACTTTGAAAATTGTGTAAGTCTGGGAGGATTGAACGTTTTTTTCTTTATCCGCGTTAATTGGTATATATACGAAATACAAACTATTCTTATAAATTTCCAACGAAACAACCCAGTCCAACAGTGTCGTCTATACAAATCTAATTGGAACAGGTGTCGCCGCAGCAGCGTAAAATACTCACTCTAATTAGCGTGTAAAGCCATCACTACAAGTATACCATCTAAAAACTCTGTACACGCAAGCTTGTCTATAGTCGGGAGATTTTGCGCGTGAAAACTGGCACAACCGCGGGCGCGCCGTTATTAAAAGCTCTCCCGATTATTAGACCGATCGATCGAGGCATCCATCCTAAAAACAGCCCCGACTATATGTATTCGTTACATCAAAGTCAGACAGACTCTCTCTCTCTCTCTCTCTCTCTCTCTCTCGATACATCGCGCGTACACACACTTTGTTGCGGCAGCTCCTCCTCCTAGTGCACGCGGTTCGCGCGAGCCTGTCGTGAAAATAGACGCGCGAAATGAATTATTGTGCAACTATGTGTTAGCCGTTGCGAAAAGTAGGCAAGGCATCAGTTAAGAGCGCGCGCGAAACACCAGATACCCACCCCACGAAAATACCAAAACCTTAACTAGGCTGATGCGCCCGAGGATTTCGGGGAAATGCGCGCGTTGGCTTCGGCCGATTTGCCAAAAATTTTTCCTCGACGCTTTAGAAAAATGTCGTCGAACTCATCTCGAAACGTCGAGCGCGCGCCTCTGTCGTCGTTTTCGTGTCCGGTTTTAGATATTTAATGGTTCGTTTTAGTGGCGGTTTAACGTTGCCTGTCCCGGTATATTGGACGAATGCACATGCATACAGCTTCTAACATTAGAATTTGTATTTGCGAATCAAACAAACGGATACCGCGTGTGTGTTAGCATCGGAGTTACATTGCGGATTATAAATTATCATATTAAATACTGTAAATTGATCGGTGAATATTTATAATTATCCATCGTCGGGTTGTGCAACGATGGTAAAAAAGAATAATTCCAACTTATCGAAACAGAAAAAAAAGAGACACTGGAAGACGTGTATCTTCGATCGATTCTCTCTATTTATAAATTTTTCCTTCGCGATCTCAACTGTATTTCGTAAGAGATCATCGATGCTCTGGATTACAGCAGAATCCACCTGTTGCACAAGTAAAGAGAACCGCGGCCCGAGATCAAAGGCGAGTGTCGTCCGACGCTTGCAGAGCTAATAACAACGCGTGTCTATATTTAATAATCGCGGGAAAACGCTAATATATAATATAAGATAAAGATGCCGTGTTTATTTTCATTCGTATACGTGCACCTTCGAATTATGTATTTCTCCCGTGCGCTCGAGATGATCAAATTTCTTAGGGAACGATAAATATGGGTTTACAGGACAGGCGAGTGTCGCGGACGAAGTTATGGGGATAACAGAGAGACAGTTTTTGTAGACAGCGACTGACTGGCACACTTTGAAACGTTTTTCAACTGCCGAGATGCGTGTGTGCGTTTTCTATTTTTCGTGAATTATTTTGTGAATGGGATCTCGCGTAAGTGTGAACGGTTGTTATTTTACTATACGAGGTGAAATAATAAATATAGTTATAATAGTAAATTTAAATATGAAATAAAGTACTTATGAAACTTTATGCATAATTTAGAACTTTCATAAATAATTATAGAATTATAATTTTTTTATATGAGTCAATTCTTAAACAGTGATTGATGTACATTATAAAATGAGTGTTATTATGAATACGAATGAATAATAAATTTATTTGGAATGAAGCTAAAATTGAATTGATTAGTACCAGCTAGTACAGATTGTTTAATCACGTATTTTTCAATGCATAGTATATAATTATCAATAAAAAAATATAATAGAAATTTTAAAAAATAACAAGTAATTGAATAGCGATTCTTCTTATAGCAATACTTATTTTCTGTGCACAAAGCTTAATTCATTTACTGTTTTTAAGACCTTTTCTCGCTAGTTTGTGTATCCCAATTCATTCATTGGTTTATATATAGCAGTAATTCTTAAATGTCACATAAGTTGGGCAGTTGAGTGACTTTAAATTTTAGGCAAACCAGTTCACCAACTATCGTTCTAAAAATATTTTCTTCGCAGTTCAAGGCGATACCTATACTCCTTTACGACGTGGAAAACAAAGGATTTTCTTCCGATTTAGGACTTCGTGAACGGAAAACATGAAAATATTCAAGGCCGATAAAATGAATATTTAAATTTTCTGTCAATGTGTATAAAACCATAAGAAAAAAAGGAACTATATGGATATATTCAAAATGTTCATTCTCTAGAACCACTGAGAATACTTGAATAAATTTATTCAAGTGGGTTTTATTCAATAGCCCCATTATACTTTAGGAAATAAATTCATTACAATAACGCGATCCACGAAAAATTATGCACATTCTCTATATATATTTCACAAGACAATTTGTAATATTGCATGAAATTATATTTCCATGTTCCAAATCGACAATTGGGTAATTTATCTGCTGTCGCTCCGACAAATTTCAGCATCTTTCGCTATTTGTCAGAAATATATATAGGCGAGGAAGAAGAAGTCGCTCTGCATCATTCACTTTCTCCGTTAATTTATTTCCCACTTCAACTCAACCGATTTATCAGAATCTTCGCGTTTATCAAATTATAAAAAGTATTTCACAGTACAGTATTTCTTCGATTTAATTGTACTCGAGAAATATTTACTTGAACGCATGAATTTTTATTTCAGTGTAGAAATATTATAACATATTTCAATGTTTATTTCGTCAAAATTTTAAAACCTTATATTTCCTTTATGTACATATTGTACGAAAATCCCTATCGAAGCCTAAAGAAACTACAGTGGAGCTGCACAGTGTCACTCGAAGCTCCTCTCAAAAAGAAATTAGCGCCCAAACGCCGACCTAAAAAACAAAATAGAAAAAAATTCGCGCTCAGCCAAAAGCGAAAAAGCAAAAAGTACACATCATAAAAGCAGCATCGCGTCCCTCGACCGAGACACACACACACACACACACACACACACACAGGCTGCACATATTTTTAGGCGTCTCTCGTCCCGATCTCGCAAGACTAATCGAAGCCCATCGTTCGCCTCGTCGAGAAAAGATATTAGACGAGCCCCGCCCGACA
>UELV01018710.1:7498-55675 GCA_900490015.1 Megastigmus stigmatizans | reverse complement strand
AAATGATTTTTGTTCGAGTTAGAGCTGCAGCAAATTTAAAAAATTTTGTTTCGAGAAAAACGCCTTTAAAGTTTTAACTACTGATTTCATAGCTGTAAATGGATATTTTTCATACCTTTAGCTAATCTGCTATTCCGGGCCCATGCAGTTCTCCTTCCTCTTCCTCAAAAAGTACCTGCTGGGCGGCTGCAGCTTTCCTGCGTGCTGTGCGTCCCTCTTTTGACGCCGTCTGGTGCCGTTGCTCTGCTGCACGTAGCCTGCTGCTGTCTCGTTGTTCGGCATAAGCCCTTGCTGCTGGTCCAATTATAATCCCCATGGTACTCAAAATTTTTAATACTGACACAAATCCATCATTAAATATCCCAACAGCAAGGTAATTAGACAGCTGGATTGTTTTGAAGCCGCTGTGAAGGTGCTTCGGAGCAAAGTGCCAAAGCAAGCCGTTATAACTTTCGTTATTTTAATGTATTCGTAACTTAAGTAACTCTACTGGAATATCGTATGGATTCAAATTTAGTAGTCTTTTATAAGTAGCACTATCACCATCACCAATATAGTGCGTATATTTAACACCGTATTTATTGATCGAGCGTTCAAACATTTCTTTTATACTGTCCACTTCCATTTTCGAAGCCGATCCTACATGATTTGCATCGCATTCATCTTCAAGCAGGGAGAGCCACTCTTCGTACCATTCAGGATCACTATCTTTTTTATTTTTCCATACTTCACAACTTTGACAATAAGTGGATTTTACAACTGAATCTATAATTTTTTTACAATACTTTCCTGCAAGAGTTGTAACACCAAAACGAGAAGTATGACCACGTTTTTTCCAAGTACCGTCTCCGGAAACTGTCAAGTTTATATTAGAATTTTCTTTTGCTTCTGTAATAATTTTCTCTTCGTTTACTGCTCTTTTCACACTCCATTCATAAATTGATTCTGCTGCTTTCCACACGTTGTCGAAGCATCCACTATAAGTTGCATTATTAAACCTTTTGACAATGTCCATCAAGCCGCAAAAAAGTTGGAGACCGCTTATGCCGACACCCAGGAGTCGCATCACAAAGACTATACGCCGATTTATTTCGTACGAATTTCCAATCATAGACGAAGAATTTATGTATGAAACACCACATTCACAAATTACAGCAATCTTAAATCCTAGGCCCCGTTGACTCACTTCATTAAATTTAATTTCTTTTTTACATGTTTTACACATCACTAAATTACTAATTGCTGTAAAAACAGATACAAACTGAAGAATGCAGAAGCCATGTGTTTTATCTACAATGATTTCCGCATCATGCGAACTTATTAATTTTTCGGCAAACGTACTGGTACTCGCGGTGGACTGCTCGTATGTGTAACGATTTCCCGTAAATTTCCGTTTCTTCTAAGCAGATCTACGCACAGGGTTATCATGACTGCCTTTTTTGTTTTCGTACGGAGATTTTTCGCTCATATTTACTGAGATACTCTGCGCGATGTCTACTGTCGAACGGTTACTGCGAAACTAAACAAGACGTTCGGATATACCTGCCTCTAGCAGCTGTAAACACGTTTGAACACGTATAATAGTCGATATTATGTATATTTATACACTTATATACTCAGATGAGCACCGAAATAGACTATGGTGAGATTTACGATGTCGCCTGAGCCCGTACAATAGCGATCTTCCGATCCTTCGGCTCGGCGCGTTTCTGACCTTCGAGCAGCTGTCACTTACAAGGCTCCCAGTTCAAAACTATTTGAGATACTGCCTCGAAATTTTTATATCATATTCTTGAAGCTATAAACTATCAAATAAAACAAAAAAAAATTTTCAAAAAAAAAAAGAATTTCACACTGGTGGACCCCCTTAATAAAGCCATAGGCACGATCGACATCGGGTGCACTACATCTGCACGGAGCTAAAGGAGAGGTAACAGGCATTAGAATCATGTACCTATGGAAATTGGAGCAAGTTATAATTACTAGTTACATAAAGTATTCAGTTTCAAAGGACGTCGATGTTTGCTTCAGATTCTTGTCCTTACATAAGTTATAGTAAATAGCCCCAAGTTGTCGCATCGAATGCAAGTTTCCGATTACTTACAGAATCTTCCATAAACACGGCTAAGTTAGGTCTGGGGAATCAAGCTTATCGCATCTGAGCAAATGGATCGATAGTTACATTATAGGATACAATTATCCGCGCACTGTAATTTCGCCAAATTTTCGATTCGAACCTCTATTCCAGAGCGCGAATGAAGGAAAGAATAGTCGGGGGAGGAGATGGTGGGCATAAAGGCCGCCGCTAACGAGGTATTGTCGAGAACAAAGAGCTGCGAAAACTGACATTGGCGCACTCTTGGGTTCTAGCTGCTGCACACGGCAGAGCCAGCCTCCGACGCGACGACGACTTACAGAAATTGGTTCAATCGACAGAAAGAACTTTCCAGCTCAATGCGGGAAGCCAAATCGTTTCGTTTAACGTATTTGTTTTCGCCAGCCCCTTTCAGCTAAGATGTTTTCTTTTCGATGCACGGATACAATAAGTATAAAATGTATTGCTTCCGCTGTATATACGATGATTAAAAGTAAAAGTGGAGAGGTTTTTTGATTTTATATTTTTTTTTTAATGATTTGCCATCTGTTGATGTCTCAGATGATATATAGGTGGATAAAACTATATATACGCTTAAATTGCAGACGCTCATATTTGGGGTCGATTACTTTTCATATGTTTATAATATTGGAATATTCTTCGGGTGAATTAATTATTGGAAATATGTGGGTCAATGATAGTTACAGGAAAAGATTATCTAAAAAATTAAAATAATCACTGAATAAAATGCAGTTTTCAGAGAGGATGTACAAAATCTATGTGATTACATAGTTTGTGGAAAAATATTTAAATTCAAAAAATGGAGCCTCTTGAAGACAAAGTTTTAAAAAACTTGATTTAGAATGAATGGCTTATTATGTTCGTCAGTTTCTGCTTCAATATAATTATTAAAATATTACTTCTCAAATTAAACGCCTCCCCATTTAGATGGTAGGAAATAGTAGAAATAACATATAACTTTAAGAATTCTTAAAGTTCTTTAGTTATTAGCTAAAAAATTGTATTAATTTTCAATAATTTCGTATCGTGGTAAAATCATTATCATTTAAGAATAATTATACTTATGATAACTAAAGGTAGATTCGAAAACCTTTACTTAAAGTGTATAAATTATCAATTT
The DNA here is from genome assembly GCA_900490015.1 of Megastigmus stigmatizans. NCBI lineage: Eukaryota > Metazoa > Arthropoda > Insecta > Hymenoptera > Megastigmidae > Megastigmus > Megastigmus stigmatizans. Next base: position 52,439 of record UELV01018710.1, on the reverse strand, counting down.
AAAAAAAATAGTGCAATCATTTACCCGATAATGAAGCAACCAGTTTTTTCACACATCCTGCAGCAATCAGTAATTTTTCAATACCTATAGCAACGACCCGATAACCACGCATTCGCACATGCATGCCACCCTCGTTGTACACCAGCCTCTTCCCATAGCAATTTATCACACCACACACACACAAAGCAGTTACACTCTCTCTCTCTCTTTCTCTTTCTCTCTGGGGTTGCTGCTGCCTGGTTCGCCTGCTGAAGGAGGCGCAGCCCGAGGAAAGCGTTTGGAAAAGCTGGGCAGATTAATTTCCATAAGTTTGCGCGCAGAGGCGCGATAATAATCCGCTCAGTCATGCCGCCCGCAGCAGCTCCAACCTGACCCGCTACTACTCGAGCGACGCATTAGCACCAGCTGCTTCTCTCCTATATATAGGATGTGTATATATTCGCGGCGTCCCACGTCTCTCTGCAGCGTCACGTTTAATTAAGGCGCCAACTTACTCCCTCGCTGGGGATGAGTAGCCTCGCGACCACGACCTATATGTATATATATGTACAGCGTCAGATACTGCTGCTCCTGCTACGCTGCTCAGGTATAGTGCTGTGCTCAAGAAGAGATTGCTATGTGGTTTTTAGGCTAGTTTGGGATCTTGGGTCTATTGACAACTTTGGTATACCGGAATGGTCGTCAAGCTTTGACACTGCATGCATGCATACATGTGGGCATAAGTACAGGGAGGCCTAAAATTTTAGAGTTACCATAAAGTGTAGATTGATCTCTTTTAAAGGCATTTTCGTTTCTTATATCACGTTTACAATCATCGATCCTTTATTGTGAATAAATTTATTTGAGTTGAAACGTGACGATTTATAGTCATCAATATAAGTTACGTGACATCGAAAATAATATCAATATATATGCTCCAATTGATCATTATGGATATTCATTTGTACGGGTATTATTAAAAATTGACAATGGATAAATGGTAAATCCTGATCCTTGTCATTTTATAACCTTACATAAAATTTCACGCCGTCGATGTTGGATACGATTTCATTCGATGAATGCGGGGCTTTAATCAAATATCCGCATCTCCTATATTTTAGAACTATATAGCAATTATTCATGCTTTTCACTGATTTCTCATTCTCTTCCATTATCGCTTTGAAAATACATCCAAATATCTTTGTACCTTTTCCTATAGCGTACACAGAAAATAATTTGGCATTGTTAGAACCCAAGCTATGGCGATCTAAAAGTACAAATTATTCCTGTATTAGTTCAGTACCAAATATATGCTTCTTACAAGACGAAATTGGTAGTGCTGCAGTACAAAGTAGGCTGTACTTGCTACATTCGAACCTTGGAGCTCTCAGAGTTCCAGTGCTTGAAATCAAAATAACTTTATTTCAGATAAACAGTTTTTCAAGGTTATTTCAAGGTTATTTCATCGGAGCAACATTCAAGCATTGGAACTCTCATAGTTCCAAACGTGGTATTGTGTGAGTACACACATAGCTGTACTCTGATATTACCAACACTGGACCGCATTGAGCATGGCAAATTGTAATGTATCAATTCAAAACATAGTTGTACTCTCATAATACCAAAATTTTTTCCGCGTATATTTGTAAAAATCTTTGATTGTCCGTATCACTGTTACGTTGATTCATTCATATTCCACGTTGTTCCAAAAAAGTGAAACAAATTATTCACATCGACTCGCGCTCTGAGAAAATGCACATCACATTCGTTATCGCAACTATAAACGTTATTCCAAGCAGTATTATGCATATCAGGCCAGCTAATCCTCGTATTGGAATTCAACGCGCATGTAAACGATCATCCACTTCAATTACAAATGCGAACACATCGCGAGCTTCGCGCGCGCAGTCTCAATTTCATTATTTTTTTGCCCAATGATTGAATCGCTTACACGCTAAATCTTCAAATAATCTCGGCATGCTCGCGCCGGCATAAAATGTAGCGTAACAGCGCGCGCATGCATATTAAGCACATCAGCTGATGTGCAGAGCTAAAGGTATATATATAAGGTGCAGAGAGATGCGGAGTTGGCGCGCTTTGCCGAGACTGCACGCTCGCAGGGTTGCGTGGGCTGCTTCCGGGTCTTTTGCGCCGTCGAGCGCGTTCGCACCTTTGCCTCTCCAGCATATCTGCCCCCAGGAGATATACAGCGAGGCGACAGCATCCCACACGCGTATATAGGTATACTTATGGCTTTGCATCCACATCGAGTGAAAATTATGCGCGCCTCGCTCTCTCTTTCTCTCTCTCTCTCGGGTCTGTAAACTGCAGCGCGCCGCCGGGATATCTCATTATCGTTGTACCGCGCTTCAACTCCTCTCTCTCTCTCTCTCTCTGGCTCTCTCCTCCGATAGCCTTGCATCTCATTTCGCCGTATTAGCGCTGTTTTTGTTTGCCTCGACTCTGTGTTTAGTTTGTGCACGGGACGGTCGAGCAAATACTGGGGATAGAGGCGTACGGGTCTATATGAGACGAGCTCCTGGTTGTATGAGTGTGTTGGGAGAAGCTTTGGTGCAAAGGCACTGGCTGGGGACCTTGCCAGAGATGAATTGTTAATTTCAGAATCAAGTAGCGTGCTTTTTGCAACGAAGGTACATTTGGATTTGGGAGTTTGACGAATTTGTGTATATGGATTTGGTGAGGGAGCTTTGTTTTGTTCGCGTTTAAATTGGCAGTGGTTTTACGGACGGAAATGCTCGAATATGTTAAACGCTAATTAGGAGATTTAAGCTAGTAGTGTCGAGTCTCAGAGTTCTTGCCTTTTAAGGGGGTGTCAAAGTCCTACACTTACCACTAAATTGTTTTACCGTCTAAATCCTGAATAATTACTTATGACTAAATAATTACTTGAAATTATACCAATCTCAAATACAGGTGCACTTCATCTATGAATTAAGAATCATCTGGAAAAGTTTCAAATGAACATTACAATGACACCAATATTCAATGTTTCAATAATTCAAAGAAAAAATTCGTTCATTTCGAAACAAGATTTTTTTAAGGTGTCATTGAAATGTTCACTTAAAACTTTGCAAGATGATTGATAATTCATAGACGAAGTGCACCTGTATTTGGGATTTGCGTAATTTCAAGTATTTATTTAGCTGTATATCTAATTATTCAGGAGCCGGTCTTTCGAACAGTTTAGTGATAACGGCCTTTGACATTCCCTTAACGAGTTTTTAAGAGAAATGTCTACAACTCGCTTTTATATTTGACTTTTAAATTATATTTAAGCAATTGCCGGTTCAAAATTGAAAACTTTTTTAAAATTCTACCTCTGCGGCAGTAAAAGTTAATTAACTTTTTAAATAATTTGGCGAACACGATGTCACCGTGGAGAAATTATACACTTCAGTCTCTGTCACTGCTATGTGTAAATAATTAGATGCTTTAAATTCTCGTCGATGCACTCGCAGCTACTATTTTCTTTCGCCAAAGAGTTAAGCAAAACAACTGATTTTTAATGACTCAGTAAATTATTATTTGAAATATAGCTAGTATTTAGCTATAGCTTGTACAGTTTTAACTGATAGTATATTACTTGAATTTAGTGACGTAAAGTGTAATTAGATGCAGGAGAAATTTTCTTGTCGAAGAAAGTCATTTAAAAGAGCCGCAAAGCTTTGTTCTTTATAAAAACGAAATATGATGGGACTTTTAATCTTGAATAGACTTTTAACTCAGTTTCAAAGTTACGCTATGAATATAGTTAACAAATTGCACGATAAGAAAATAATGCAATATCGAATTAATTGAACTCTGAACTAAAAAGCGAATGTAATCGTGGTTCTGCAACTTTGATTTTGTTCATAACTGTTTAGAAAAAGTATGAGTAATCCTGCGCATCAGCCACTATGAATTTGTTGACGAAGGAAAAGAGAAATGTTTTTATCGGGAAAAACAATTCCGAGTGGTAATTTCAGCTTCGAATTCCGTTTGAAGGATCTCTCTGCTATTTTATTATGTGCGCTTCTTTTATGACATCATTTCGTAGTGATTGCGGAACAAACGTCTGTCGCATTCTCTGCATTATTACGCAGGCTGTCGGGTGAATTCCTCTCCGTGTCCGCAGGATTGAAGGAAATCTGCTTTCGCCGCGATGTATTTTAGACGAGCTTGTCAATGAATAAACACAGTTGATCTCATAGGATTTATTTATTTATTTATAAACAGACTTAAATACATTTTCTATTAGCAGTTATTCATTACAATCAACTAGTGCATCAAAACATGAAATGATACATTTGTGTCAAATTATACTAGATTTATTTTTACATTAAATTAAATGTCAATGTTTGAGGTAAAAAAAGTGGTTTTAATCTATTAATGGCCAGAATTTTGGTAATATTTTTACATATTTTATTTTATTACCATTTCTCTTTGAGTGTTTCTATCATATTTGCTATTTAAATATTGAATACATCGTACTCGATCATCACAGTTTATCGAAAATAACAAAATCATTCCGATAAACACTTTATTACTCACAGATGTATTGCTTACGAAGTATGAATTTCATTCCGAGAATCCAGATGTTCATTTCTAAGCGATTTACTTTATTTATAAGCGAGACAAGCGGACAAAAAGTAGAGAAAAAAAAGAATAAGTATCTCGCTGGCTTCGCTCTTCTCGCGCTCCGCATTCTCCGCTTTTTTGTTTATATCGCGGCTCCTCCCGTCTCTTTCATTCCTCATTTATTTGTCCAGCACACTTTATACCTCTTTCTTCATTCCTTACTTTTCTCTCTCTCTCTCTCTCTCTCACTCACATATACCGCGTCTCACCCTGTTTACTCTTTTCTCATTTCATCCCATCCCTTCCTTCGGCTCAACTCGAAATTTAACTCTGCCTCCCTCCGTGGGAGCCACTTGTCCTCATCCTCCCTCTCTCTCTCTCTCTCTCTTGCTCTCTCTTTCTCTGCTTTGGCCTCGTGCTCTCTATTCGTCTTTGCCTCATTCTCTGCGCCTTAACCCTTCACGACGACGACGACGACCAACCGAAAGTTACCTGCTTTCGTGCCACGGCGTACATCTACCTCGGGGGTCGAGTGACCCAGTTCGTCTCTTGTCCTGGCCGGCGCTCTCTCTCTCTCTCTCTCTCTCTCTCTCTCTCTCTGCTACTGGACGCCGAGGCCACGCGAATCGCTCGTGAGGAAAATCCTCGCGACGATTTATTTTCGGCGTTTTCTCGTTATTGCGTTGAAAAGTACGTTCATCCATTAATTCATTTTGAATTGGGCGAATGTTGCCTTCAACAGTGACATTGTGAATTCTTCTATGTATGCATATTAGGTGAATATAGAAATGTGTTTAATTCAAATATCAATGCTTATATGAGAATTTCAACTAACCAATTGCTGGTTATAATTTTTTATTCGCACACGTTACTTCTATATTTTTTTCTAAATTTGTAAAGCTTGATGTAATGGAATATTGTATAAATGTGTATTCAAGCATTTATCCAGAAGTGAATAGTAACGTATCGGCTTGGATCAAACATTTCATTCTGCTGTTTTGAATGCATATTTTCACATTATATTCAAGTTACGGTTTGACAGAGCAAACAGTCTTCTACCTCGATGAAAAGAAAATTTGTATTCGTGGTATTTTTGCTTTTCACGACCAGCTGCTTGCAAATTTGAAATGTTACGTTGACTATGATTAAAAACTGAAATCTAGTAAATTTTTCAGTGTATATCGTGCACTGAATCTTAATCACTTTTAAAAATTGAAAATTATGTAAAATGTAACGTTGTAACGTTTAGATCAAAAGGAGTCCATTACATCTTCGTTATCGCGGTACGCTTTTTTTATAAAGATCCCATTACCTAGCATCACAAAGACTTCCCTTTCGTTTTCTTTATTCTACCCATTATTATACTTCATCTACCAACTGTGCCTTTGCATTTGCAATTCAAAGCCGCGTCCCCTTTATTAAAATCCTCCAATGAGATAATACTAATTATAATTTTAGATCAGATTTTGTGCCATTATTTTTTACTGCTTGTATATATATATATATATATAAAACAGATACTTGATTCGACGCGAAAAGTTACCCGCGCGCGGGTATCGAAATACTACAATTATACGATAGCGTTTTAATTAAGTGCGGTAACTTCGTCTACCCATAATTAATGGCATTTTTCGATTGGAAGCCTTATAAATAATTATATCTCGAGCTGAAAGTTTCGCGCTGAAAAGCCGCTGCTGCTCGCCTCCTATCGCGCTTCACCATCGAGCCATCAGCGCGCCTTTTTCCGAACTTCTGCGAGCCAACTTCGGCTGGCGCGATTGTGTCCTCGATGATCAACGCAACGCGAGTTTTTTTCGCCCCTTGATAATTTTCCGCGGCCGTATACATATATATATTTAGTATAGGTCGGCGCGTTTTCCACTCATCTTTGTCCGCGTAGCATGCGGAAGATTGATGAGAGCAGCTGAGCCAGCCGTCGTCGTCGCTTTTCTACTCTATGGTCCGGAAAAAATTCACAACCCCGCTCGATCTTTGTATAGCTTTCAGCGCGTCTCTCCTCTCTTCGGAACCTCTGAAAGGAGGCTTTCACGCGAGATCGCGGAGGAGGTCGACATGGACTTGAAGTGATTCTCTCTCACTCTCTCTCTCTCTCTCTCTCTCTCTCTCTTGCTCGTTGTTTGCTTATCGCTGGATGCTCTCCCACTCCCAATTCACACGGCATACAACATACCACCCCTCGAACACCCGTAACTCGAGAAAATCGTTATTAAATATTTCCCGGAAAACCTGGCAAGGATGTGCACAGTGGTTAATTATGGTTTTTTTGGCAGTTCTATTGTTCTTCTAGCTCTTTTTTTAAATTAAAAAAAGGTACTTATGCGAAAAATCTGCACCCAAGAATTTTATAGATAAAAGCTTTATGAAGCTTTTTGAGACGGAATATGAGAAATCCTGTTGATTTATTTACTTCAATTTGGACAATCCATTATTTTGTATATAATTCGAAAATTCAACGGTTTCTGTACATTCAAGGAAAAGCACAGATATTCGTCTGTTATTTTTGGAAATAAACGACTCAAAAGCGAATTCACACGAGTATAATCAAGTACAGGCCAATGGGAAAACCTTTTTCTAGGTTCCGCGCTCTGGCAGACATAATATTAACAGGCAAAATGAAATGTCAACAGTTTGTAAGCACACTTTGCAACCGTACATATAGGATTTTTTTTCTAATTGTTTGAATAGCTTTTCACCACCCACGCATGAAATTGTTCAACGTAATTTTTAAATAAACTTACAATAAACTAAATTCTCTCTGTTAGTGCGTTACTTTAGCGCAACTAAAGCATATCTCATGCTCGGAAAACGTTGAATTTTTTAAGATTTATTTGCGCCGCGTCGCAAGCGTAATCCACATATACAGAAAGAGGAACTTGACAGCCTTCCTCGAGAATGAACTCGGATACGCACGGAGACATTGAAAAATCTCGCGGACTTACACGTAGATGCGGCGGCGGCGTCGTCCGCGTCGTCGTTTTTCACGCCGCGCACACCTCCCGTGCACTCCACCAAATCCGACCTGCAGACTTTTCCCACCCGAAGTTTGCGCTCGAGAGCGTCTCTTTTGCGCCCCACCGAAATTGTGCCGGATTTGCGTGATTAATCCAACGCTTTCTCGTAAAATCAGAGCTTGCGAGCGACGCAAAGCGGAAGCTCGCTTTAGATAAGGAAATTAATGTAACTTTGATGCATTATTTCTTGGAATAATTACTAAAGAATTTTCTTTCGCGCAACTTGGTTATTATTACCCGAACGCACACAGTTGATATATCAAATTCAAAGATCATTTTATATATATATATATATAGAAATAATATATAGTTTTATATAGTAGTACAGTTTTTTTTAGCACAATACGAAATATGCAAAATTGTTAAAACGGGATTTTTTTATTTCATAATCGTACTGGTTTTAGTATTTTACTAATAGGCAAAGTACTAATTTTATGTATAAAACTAAAGAATATAAGAAAAGTATGTTGTTTGCATGCAATAATGTGATTTTATTGAATGACGTGGATTTGAAATCATTTGCAAAGGACAAGTTCGCAATACTCATAAGCTTAGGATACGATCTAACAACACGCGATACTTTCAAGGCTACGTATAAGTTTATTTCGCCAAGCCATGCAGTCGAATATATTCCAGATACCGTCTTGAATCTTTAAATATACTCTAGCTTCAATTATTTTATCTTTAGCATTCTAATATTGAAGTTAACTCTGGACTCGTATACTACTTCCAATAGTTTCATATTCACATTCGATTTATACGAAGCTGAAATTTGAATTTTCAATCTTGTTTATAATCAAGAAAATTAAGTATAAAAAAAAAATCTAGAAAATGTAATTTGTCATTTCAGTCGTACATAATTATGTTCCTCTACATAAAATAATTGTCAGTATTTATTTTAAATTATATAGTCACAAATTCACACCTTTACTCTTACAATGATCGCAGAAAATTACCCGACATCGAATAAGTGATTGCGTGCGATTTCCTCACATCTCTCTAATAATACACTATTAGGAAACAGCATTTCATGTATGACATTATTTTAAAGTATTTCTATTATTTCTGTTCGCAGGAATTTTTACTGGCGATTGACGTCACGTCTAGCGGAACGCCTGAGGAGAAACTCAAATGGGCGTTTAGAATGTACGACGTGGACGGCAATGGTGTCATAGACATTGAGGAAATGACGAAAATCGTTCAGGTAACGTAAAAAAAAATAATTAATTTTCATCTTAAACATAATAGAGAGTGAAAAACGAATTATGTGGTTAAAGGCCATATATTCTTGCAAGAAGGTCATGCCATGTATTTTTTTCACCTGAAATGAGAAGAAAATTAAACAATAAACAAAAAACCAAATATTTGAAAAATTATAGTACTTATAAAATAGTTTACAAATATTTTAGTGGCATATTCCACTCTAGGTTGCATACGAATTACAGAGTATTTTTTAACATGTTATGTCGAAAAAAAATTTGTTCGTTATTTTTTGATGAGACCCTCAGGCAGTGTGTACAGGTTTATTATTTTACAACTTTGTAAAAGGCACCAATTACTGTATCAGAACCAATTACTGTATATGAGCTTTGACAAAGGGCACAGTATCTGGACTATGGTAAATAATTGTACAGGTTCTTTGTTACAAGTTACAAGGCTAATTGGTAAAATTAATCTTCAAATTTATTCATGAGGTTATGTGAATGGCACAGTAAATGGTGTCCTTATACTATTCCAATAAATATTGTTGTTTTTGTTCACAAGTACGATTAATACAGATAAAGTACCTGTATATCTAGTCCTGGTGTCCAAATAGAATAGAAACACACTTTATATGAGACTAATAGATTAAGATTCTAAACCAAGCGAATATATACATTTATTTAAATTCGATATTCTCATGAAACTGTAGACGTAAAAGATATCTGTCGCTGTAAATGTGGGTAGTGAAATGAATTCATGGATTGATGAATCATGATATCATATAGCAAAATGCATTGGTGCTGCTGCTGCTATCGCGGTATAAATAGTATTGATCCCACGATTCAGGTAAGGCGTGCTTTGAATTTCATTAAAGAGCAATGCGAGAAAGTTTTGTTTAGTGGATACGTATAATACGAAAAAAAATCTCGTGCACTTCAGTCAAAAGTTTAATCCGCATACACCTACTGTATATATTTTATTATTCAATGTTTTTTTAAAAAATATTTGCTCGCTGTTCCCCCGTTTTAAATAACGTTTTAATTTTCTTCGCAAATAGCGATTCGGTATTCTATCATTCAATTTTAATATTTAGCAGTTTTTATTCGATTACTATATTAAAATGTGGTCAACGCAACAACACCATTTACAAAAACTTCAATATTTTGATATTTCAAAAAAATTATCTGAATAAAATATAATCGATGCACCAAAACCTAATCAGTTCTAAGATAATTTTGACTCAAAATATGTACTAACCAAATTTTATAAAAGAAAAGCTTTCTAAAGAAGTGGCAAAACCAATGCGGATCACATGCGCGCACACACACACATACATACAATATAATTATTTGAATAACAATTTTAAGCATACATTGAAAAAAAATTTTAAAGTGAAACGGCTATTCACTATCAAATTAATGAACTACGTAAATATATGATGAGAGAGCTTTTAAAATGTAATTATTTTTACATAATGTTCAATTCGTCGAAATCCATTAGCTTCATTTTAATCAAGATTAATTTTTTAATCAAAATTCATTACAACTACATCGCGCATCGTTAAACGTCATTCAAGTCAACTTTTATTTCGTTGCTTCAATTACTTCAGCATTATTCAACGATTCGGGCGTTACAAGTTTCGCAACACCGCTTGTGCATCCCGTTAAGCTAAAACTTATCGCGCTCCCTGGCACAATCTGCAAACGGCCGTCGAAACAATGGACCCCCTAATACAAGCGACGTTTACTGTACGAGCATTCATCGGCACTTCATAATCGACCGACAACTTGCTCAGAGTCCTGCGAAGCTCGACTTGCTCTCGCACTTTACAAATGGCTCTGGGACTTTTCGGAAGCCCATTTAAACATCGCAAACAACGCCAAGCGACGAAACTCTTACCTGTAATGTCCGTGCAAGAATCGAAGCGTTCAATCGCACTTTGCATCAACACCTGCAACGGGGAATCCATAAAACTCTTTTAAGCGTATCAGCTTTGTGCTCTAAAAATGAGTAATTGGCCGCGCGGCTCGTGCACTGTCTAATCATAGTCATCCTCTCGGACGTATCCATCCGCGCACATTCCATTGTCGTCCCCCGGTATATACGCTAAGAGAGAAATAAAAATGGCAAAGCACTTTATAGCGTGAGAGCGATATAGGGGTATTTAGCGTCATATCTAGGCGTGTGTGCGCTTCGCAAATTTGATGCGCAGTGGTCGACGGTCGTCCGGGAAAATTACGCTTAAAAGCCCTCGCTCGGCGAAGCAGAGTGAGCGAGTGAGAGAGAGAGCGTCTGTGTGCCGGGCGAATAACGAGCTACTGCTACTGCCCTCTCTTTCTCTCTGTTTCTAGCTTTCTCGGTGCAAGCGGCATAGTTTCGGAATAGTCGCTAATGACTTTTTTAATTGTCGCTTGGCTTGAACGGTGAAAAAAAAAAAAAATTCGCAGTGCCGCATCGTCAAAAAATAAAAGGAGCTAGGAGAGGGTCGCGGAGAGCCAGAGGGGCGCTCCGCGAGGTTGCGCGTGCAAAAAAGAATGAGACACAACTGCGGTGTTTTTTTTTCCCTCTCCTGATGTGGAAACATTTTTTCTACCAATTCTCTGTTTTTTGTTTTGTTTTGTTTTGTTTCGTTGTTTTTCCGGGGTAGCGAATACGTCAACGAAGCGAGGATGGTAGTTTTGTTTATCATTATTCCCGGGGGAACGCATTAGAATAATAAATCTCTTAGAGTTATTTAAATTTTAGTTAATATTTTATGGAAATTGTTCTATATAAAATGTATTGCTTCGGGCTATCATGAAATTCGGGTTCATTAGCTTAACGTCATTGCTCTCAAATAATAACATAGCAATTTAATTGTCGAGCTATTTGAATATTGTTGAAGATTTTTAAATTACTCGTTTGCTTTGTAATTGTCAGCCAAAATTGCTTGCTGATGCTGTGTATACGTAACAAGTTTTATACGTCATTTTTGCTCTACATTGAATATTCACATTGAGTCATGGACGAATTATTGTATAATGTTTTGTAAATATTTTTATATATTACGGATATAATCGTTAATATCAAAGCTGTTTAAAAGTTAAAAAATTAAATCTTTTAAATAAATTCCATGGAAAATATTTTAATTCTTTTAATTAAATTTTAGACGAAGATAGATTATAAGTAAACTCATAAGCATATTCTTATTAAGTTAATAACAATGACTCATAAATCATCAATTACGTTAGAATGCTTTTTGTGAAGTTAATAGTTGTCGAAATGATGCAAGTCAAAACTATCAAGAAGCTAGAATTTATCCAATTTATAGCTAGTCTGATTAGGAAGAAGTTTGGGCATTTCGCAGACTGGTATAAAAGGAAATCTTATTGCGCGCTTGTTTTATTTCTTAACAAAGAAAAGGTTCTGCTCCGGCTGTTTACTTGTAAACCTTCTTTATGACTAGCCCTTAAATCAAGTCTCGATCCTTATTTTAGGAAACTGAGCGAAACAAACATTACGAACTTTTGCTGTTAATTCTTTCACTACGCTTTTTCTTTTTGCTCCCTTTCAAACTGTAATTTGTTCAATGTATTAATGACCCAATTTCAAACATCTCATCTTAATTTAATATCATAGTATCGAATTATCTCTGATTACCATAAAATCCTACTTTTCCCTGGTGTCCTATTTCAGTAATGCAAAATTCATTCCATCATCGCAGATAAACACGCGCAAATGGAATAAACAGCTCCCAATTACGTATCCATTACAAAACCAACGTACTATCACCTCTCTACCTTCTGCCCCTTCTCCCTCACCCTCACTCTCACTCTCACTCTCACTCTCTCTCTCACTCTCTCTCTCTCTCTCTCCCTCTCTCCCTCTCTCCCTTTCTCTCTCTCTCTCTCTGTCTATCTATCTGTCTTTCATTTATGTTGCATCTCTACATTCACCAACTCTGTCTACTTAACGGACAAAGATATATGCGAGGAGATGTGACGTGTATGTGCGTGTGAATGAGAAAGAGAGATAGAGGGGAGAGTGGGTTGAATTCGGTCGGTTTTAGTGTAATCGCGTTCCGTGTTCTGCATTCGGTCGCCATAATTGATTGCTGTTTGCAGAAGGACGCTGGCGCGTATTTAGCGACGGTCTATTTCAATTAATTGGTAATGATTACTCGGACGATGGGCCTCAGTTTACCATAGTTTACCACCAATACGAGCGCACATTTTTAAGGGACCTAAAAGTTTTGAGCGTGAGCTGCGTACGCTTACGTCGTAAAAAAGGGTATTTTTGTTGATTCAGGTTCATCTATTCAATTTTTTTTAATAATCCCCTATTACGCTCGTGGAAAATAAAATAAATAAATAATCGCGAGCATTATTTTTTATCAATTAATATAAAAAAAAAATTTATATAATATAATTTAATGTATGTATGTAAACATATAATATAGTAAATTCATTATTCAATCATAAAATGGCAAAGACTTATAGCCACTTTTCACATTACACCTGTTGAATCTGTGGGCCAGTCAGAGTTTCTGTACAGGCACCGTCGATAGATGGCGTACCGATTAGTTTGATCTTCTCACTACCAAAAAATCATTTGGCGGATATAAGAAAGGCCTTATTTTCAGATATTCCTGTTTAGTGCTTATTGCTTAAATCTTGCAGAGTATCGACTACTTTCAACTATTTTTATCTTCCATCTCACCCAATACTATAAGCGAGTGCCGTTTCGACTCGTAACGCGGGTGAAATAGTTGTTCGGACCAAGTACATGATGTACGTGAGTGTTGACGTATAGCAGCTGTGTAGCCGTTATTCTGGAATATCGCGTTTCACACATAAATGATGTATGCGTTTCATGGCGAATATACGGCATCCATGATGTAGCGCACGCTATGCATTGTGGATCAACGGTTTGAGTGATGATTTGCATTACTTAGGGACGTTAAAAGATTCAATCGATTTCAGCAAACAGGAGTATCTCGAATTTTGGCAACGTAGAATATTCTGCTTCGGTTTTCAATATCTCACGGGTTTAGAGTGACACGTATTGTGTTACTGATTACAAAACGAATTATATTCGATAAGCTATTTGCACTTAGGATTAAATGTTGATTTAAATATTGGTTTTCTTAGTATTTGTGTATTAATTACTGTTGTATGCGTTATATATAAGCTTAATTTATGAATATATTGTGCCCGAAATAAACCGAAACGAAGATTTTTGCGATTTAATAGCAAGTTGCTCATTTATTGTATACCTATATAAGCACAAAATCGACGATTATTTATAGTTATTTCTTATGCATCATACCTATACAGAAAACTTATTAAATTATTAAAATGTAGAATTCATTAATAAATTAATCTTTCGAAAATTAATTTTCCATAAGTACAGCATACAAAGCCTGCAATATAAAATAGCAACTAAATACATTGTTTAAGAAAAATAAGCTTTGGTCGTATCACGTAATACGAGAAATTTTATATAGTAGATTAGTAATATAGCATTTGTTAATTTGTAGAGTATAAGTATTAGTTTTAAATATTAATCATATATAATTAACTTTAAATAAAAGATTTTTTGCTTTTTTTTTTATTTAAAAAAAGTTTCATCAAAATCCATGAGCACAGTCAAAAGAAAAAGTCGTTCAAACTTTTGTTCGTTAATATATGCGTAAGAACCACTTCCCCCCACTCAAATTTAACAAAACGCATAGTTCTCGTCTCGTACCAACGCCTATGATATATATATATATATATATATAGGTATCCACTCACTTACAGTGGCGCGAGTGTCTCTCAGGCCGCGGACTCTCCGCGCGGTCCGCGCTCCGGCTACAAGCTACAGGTACTAGCGCCCGAGCGGCAGTCGGCTTCGGCTCGCCGTGCCGGCTGGACCTCCCGGTTGAGAGTGATCTCCTGGGTAGCTCGGCTGGCAGGAAGGTGAGTGACGGGGCCACGAATCCGTAGTGGTCGACCGCGGGCTTTCTGGCGGTTTTACTGCCCGGAAAGTCTTATTAGAAAGGCGATCTGAGCCTGGATTTCGACCTTGGTCCTGGAAGATAAATCGCCTGGGACACGGATTCGGAGGCTCGTGGTTCGAAGTTACAGCGTTAGTTCTCTTTTTCAACAGAGACTTTCCAGTGTGGTGGCGCTATTTCGACTACGAAGGAGAGGGGAGACAGTTTTATTCTCTTGCGCTTTTACTGAGCCGCTGACCAATTACTGTCGCGGATTTCCGCGCGACAGAGGGAGGTGAAGTGGGGATAGCTCCGTCTCTCCCTATATAAGCCGGTACGCTCAGCAAAGAGCTCATTTGGTCTCGGTGTACGAGACTGAGATCATCAGCTTGCCTAATCATGAATGGTGAGCGAAATGAGCGGCCGCGAAGGTGGCAGAAGAAAAAGAAAAAAAGCCGTCTGCAGCGACAGCAGCAGCAGCAATTGCAGCAATTGCAGCAACATCAGCAACAGCGACAACAGCAGCGGGAACAGCGGCTGCAGCAGCAGCAGCAGCAGCGGCTGATCTCTCCTGAAACGAAGAAGCGGAATAAGCGCAATAAGCGTTTGAGACGAGAGCTGGACCGCCGGTACCGGTGGCAGGCGTGGCAGCACCAGCGGGCTCTTTCCGGCTTGTCCGAGTCGGACAGTGGAAACGAAGCTGCCGGAGGTAGACAGCAGCGGCGTCGCTATGCCTTGCGGCCGCCTATCGACAAGGATCTGCGTATCCTGGCAGGGGTCACGTCCCACCTCACGGACATAGATTTCGGATCGCTGAATGAGAGGGTGATCCGGTATCTACGCTCCGAAAAGCGCTGGAGGGACCCTCCCTTACAAGAGGATGACAGAAGTTGTCCGGGCCCTAGCGGGGAGCGAGCACCAGTCCACCGAGAGAGCCCTGGGAGCTCATCCGATTAGTCCTGACTGTGCTAGAGCGCAGCAATACCAATTAGCCCTTTTCAGGGCTATCTAAATATCCAAACATAAAACAGATTGAGGGGAAGAATTTTAACCTTCCTTTCGCTGCTATATCTAAAGCGGTCGCAATCTGTTTATTTTTGATAGAAAGATTAAATCACGATTTTTTAATAACTTTTTTTTTATATTTTCAATTTTTTTTTAAATATCTTATAAAATAGCCATCAATCATAAATAAGGCAGGAAATGTAGTATTTATATTATCTATATATATCGTCCTGCACACCCAAATTAATGCACAGTCTTTTTTTTGTATGTTTTTTGCAGCTTAACTACTAAAATAAGTTTTTCAATTATCTACCAAGAAAATGGTATTATTGTATCAGCGCTGTATACTAAATAAGATAATTCAATATCCTAAAAATGTAGATAAATTACGAGTAAAGCACTACTCGAATAACGTTCTTTTCGGATTTCTTTTTTAAATTTACCGTTTGTTTTTTCATTTTTCACCTTATCATCTTATTTTGTTGTTCAATGATGTTCTTTAAAGGGATGACGTAGTGTTTACTTTAATGAATAGTTAACGAATAGCTTAATATTTTCCGTTTCTTGTATTAAATTTTGAAGTCTATTTAATTTTCTAACCAGATGCACATACTGCATATCCTAAAGATTGTGCCTCTGCTATAGTAACCTCAATAACTTGAAAACTAGCTAATGGAAATGAACAGTACAATGTAAAAATCTATAATTGAGAACCACTTTACAGTTATTAGTTGATCATTAACGACTGAAAAACTTTTACTCGAACAATTTGATGTATATCCCCAGAAAAAAAAACATAATTTCTACCTTTAAATAATTGAATTTTTATAACATGATTCAGTATATAAATACTGTTTATTAGAGTTCTACTTACTACAGGGTTTGCTAAATCATTTTGATCAGCTGTGTAATATTGAACACTACATAATTTCACCCTTCTAGGGCACGGGCACATTCATAGTAAGGAGCGAGTCGCAACTGTGGTGACTAGACACAAGTAGCCTCTCACTGTGAACGCTCCCCAAAAGTGACATTAATAAAAATGTCACTTTTGTTATTAATAAAAATAACAAAATTATTACCACATCTTCACATCGTCAAATGAAACCTTGAAATATTATATAGACACTACAGATGCAATCAATAGTAAAAACACTGGTTGTCTTCCATCTCTGTTCGCAGGCGATATACGACATGTTGGGCGCGTGCTCGAGCAACAGGCCGGCGGACAGCGCTGAGGAACGAGCGAAAAACATCTTCGCCAAGATGGACGAGAACAACGACGGCCAACTGACGCAGGACGAGTTCCTCAAGGGCTGCTTACAGGACGAGGAGCTCTCCAAAATGCTGGCGCCTTAAACGCCCGGTGCAGATAGTTAAGCTCACTGCAGCGTCCGCGGATATACCAGTCCGTGTTTACGAACGCGATATAAGGCCGGGCAGAAGCGCGTCGTTATCCCGCAGAGCCAACAAGTCGCGCGCGTATTCATTATCCACAAACTGCGAAATATACATATATAAATATAAATATAAATTACACACAGACTATGACTTCCCAAAAAACTAAGAGGTTAGGTTGAAACTGCGCTTAGATCGTTAATGGACTATTGTTGGCTGTTTACCGATTTAATGGTAGTTTTGATCTTTGCCAAGGTTTTAGACTCTCTATGCAACGCGGATCGGTGATATGCAATTCGCCGATGAGCAACGGTGATGATGATCGATTCGATCAGTTATTATAGGGCAAAGCTGGGGAACAAAATGACAGAAGCTATGCTGATTAAATCAGTCGACTTAGTTTTGAACTTAAAATAAAAAAGAAAAAAAAAGAGTCATCGGTGTACAAAGAAGAGCAGCTCTATACGATATTATAGACGCGTACAAGGTCCTGGTGGAATAAAAATAAATATAACAGACACACATGCATACGTACACACACACACAAAGAGAGAGACACATTGACGAATTGGATGAATTGGGCGAAACAACTTTTAGACCAGTGGCTAGCCATTTTTCTATGGATTTCGACGAGTTTAGCGCGCGAGAATATAGCTGGTCTCATCGCTGGTCTCAGACTCGTTTCGTATGGCCGGCCACCGCGATTTTTCAGGAAGATCGCGACACACGATTTGAAATTAAATTATTATTATATAAATAATTGAGCAGATATAATAACGAAGCGAACAGGATCTATTATAAACGAATGATGATTAAGGAAAGGTTGGAAGTGCCCAGATGAGGGCACACACGCGCGCGCGCGCTACACCTCTTCATTGTTATACGCGATTAATATATTATACATGCATATATATATATATATATATATAATGTAAAACAAAGACTTCTTGACGTCACGCCACATCGATTTTAGTCGGTCCACGCTACCGTCCGGGTGACGGTCACGGATCCATCGTAAATATATTATTATTATTATCGTTAATAAGCCGATACGCACCTCCCAAAACTAATAAATAAAAAAACAAAACAAAACATTTTTTTAAAGTTCGTTGTAAAAATATTAATAAAAAAAATTATATAATAAATAAAGCAAAAGTAATAAAAAATACATACTTATGATACACGTATATAAACACACACAAATAAAGAATACTTAGCACGTGAGGTGATCCGATATAACGAAACTCACGGGCAAATGTCTGTATGAACGATCGCGAGTCTCGTTCGATCGATTCCAATTCTTCGCATTTTCTTCGTATATATAATTTTTTTTACATGGGGTCGTTGATATATATACATCACATATATATCATATATATGTACATCATATATATATCATATATATATACGCGGTACGGGAGTGCATATATGTTGAAACATAAGCCAGCATTCGTGATGCACATTGCATTCTTTTCAATTCTCTATAATATATTCACGACCAATAAAGTCAAGTAAAAACAAAAGGTAAGGGAGCAGTCGCTTTTCTTCGGTAGATATACACAAAAGAATGAATAGCCATTGTCATTGTGGAAAGGGTCGTGGCGATATTTCGGATTGTTGCACGCGTCGTCTATAAAATGCGCTCGCCTATACTCAATTTCTTTTTCCAACAGATTTCCGTTATTCCTCTCGATCATTTTTTTTTCTTCGAGTTTTCCTTTTGTTGGGTGAAGAACGAACGATTTGGGGAAAAAGCTTTCCAATTGTCTTGTCCATTTGCATGCTTCGAACCGCCGATACACGTATTTATAAGAGGCTCGTGTCACTACCATTTTAACAAAAAAAAAAAAAAAAAAAAAAACTTTACGCGCACAATTAAACAAATTTTGTAACGCCGAGTGGCAGGAGGTTGCCGCGCACTTGGGAGAACCGTCGTAGCGAAGTCAGATGAAGTTTTGCCTTCAGAGAGACAAGCGCGAAAAGAGAAAGAGGGAATACTTGTAAATAACGAGACAATTGGAATTTTTTTTTGATTGGGTGAAAGTTTCGCGCCGAAGGGCAACCGAAGGGAAAGAACATCGTCAGTTTCGAGTTCGTTCAATCTCACTTTTTGCGAACTCGTGCGAGTGTAACTTGAGTTTTCGCCGCTCCTATATATAGATGTATATAGGGTTTTACCGTGCAACAGATACAAGCTCGTACGCGCACAACTTGCACACACACATACAGACAAACAAGTTTTTCCGGTCCTCGTTCCTCGGCGCGCCCGCCCACACGAATACACATCGGACAATAGATCCTTGCTGCTGCAGGACGAGCGATCGAACGCGAACAAAAGATGAAAATAAAGGATTGAACAAAAAAAAACACGGAGGATCGTAAGAAACGCAGAAATTGAAAGGGAACGACAAAAAAAGGGGGCGGAGGCGTAACAGTTTCGACTTTTGGGTCTTCTGTAAAAGTACGGGAATAACGGGGAAGATACGAAGCGGCTGCTCGTGAAGCTCGATGATTGACGAGAAAGGGAGGAGAGATAAAACGAGCGAGCGAAAAAACAATCTATTACACTGTGCGCTTAGAATTATTGAATAAACGGAAGTAAGGCAAAGGCATTTGTAGGAAAATGTGTGAAAGAGAGATAAACTATAGTAAAATTGAATTTATATATAATACACTATAAACGATCTAACCAACAGAAAGCAAAAAAGCCACAATAGCATTTTACCTAATCGTCTTCTCGTAGGCTCGTAAGTTTCTGTATAAGTGTAGCCTCATTTCGGCTAAGGATTCTTATCCAATCGAATAATCTCTCGTGGCACCTCGACAAAACTATTTTATATACTTTTTCATGTCATCCAGCTCGCAAATCTTCCTCTTCCAACTCGGAATCTGACATACATACGCACACTCATCTTCTTCCATTCGCCTACTTTTATCTAATTTTGTGAATAAAACCATTGTCTGTTTAAGCGAACGCGAAAATTTGAGCAGGATACTAGGCTTACGTGTCGAACGAGGAGGGAAGTGACTTCGATTGAGTTTTATTTGGAATGTTCAGGTAGACGCGAGTTGACCGGTCTCTTTACCAACTTACACGGCTGTACTTCTCCGATGCATGAATATTGTCTTGGAATTATTATCGAAAAAACTTTTTATATCTTTAATTCAAAATAATTATACGGTAAATTAAATATTTTTATTTGGAAAATGGTTACTTACTGAATTTATATTTTTCATTCAAACTGTTAAAAAATTAACTCGAGCCGAGTGATTTCGAAGCAAACGAAAAGAAAAGGATTATCGATTTAACCGAGAAAACTTGGATATACTTTGATACGAGTTGGCGCCAAGTGTAATTAAGAATTTCATAATTGTACAATTGCCAGGGACGATCACTTGGCTAAGAGTTAAAGTATGAAATCAGTCCTTGTGTATGAGGGGGAGGGGGGTAGAAAGACAGCGCTGACGAAGCTCACCGTGAACTTTTTAATGAGACGCCTAATTAGGAGCGCGCACCTTGGCTTCGGACCCACTCGTGAGACGAATATAGTTGGGAATCGATTATATAAACGTATAAGTCGTTCTACGGATTGATTTGCTCGAGTCGTTCTTTTTTTCCCCCGTTCTAATTCAAAGAGAGAGAGAGAGAGATAGAGAGAGAGAGAGAGAGAGAGAGAGAGAGAGAGCACGAGTCGGACACTCGAGTTATTTCGATGGCTACTTCGTTAATGTCATATAATGCAACAACTCATCGTACTCGTGTGGGAGACAAGCCGAGAAACGAACGTTATGATGACGCCGTGTTTGAGCTGAGAGTGAAAATAAGTCCTCGTCGCGTTTTTCTTATATAGATTAGGTCACATATGATCGCGTCCTTCTACACCGCCGCCACCACCACCTTATTCACCGTATAAATATATAAATATGCATATATTCATATATAAACATATTATCTATGATAGTTATATCCGAGGGGACGCATAAAGAAAGAAAAAACGTGAATTTACTATCTTCTATATATATATAGTTTTACAGCCCGCTTTTATCGTAATTATTGTCTAAGTACTGGGTATAATAAAAAATGGCGCGAATAAGCGTAAAAAAACAACACATCTAATCAAACTATCAAGTCAATTTTCAATAAGGACAACAAAAAATAAAGAGAAGAAAAAGAAAAAAAAAGTAACCAGTGGATTCTCGCCACGCTCCTTTTTCAAATTTTCCAGCGCACTTTCGTATAAAAACGCCCAATGGAGTCTCTCACTCCCGACATTGTATTTTTCCAAATCCTTATATAGCCCGTGTATACATATATATATGTTCGACGCTTGGCAGTGTGGTAATAAGGCGTCGCCGAATGCGCCATCATATATATATATACCAATGGCATTTTCTCTATTATTACACGGATTTTTCAATATTTGCGTTATATATTCGGGCGTTCGACGAATAATTTGAAATTCAAATGTTTGCGGCGCCCCTCTCCCTGAGTGCGCGCGCGGCCTGTGCCGGATTCAAATGAAATGCGCATTCGAAGGGGTAGTGTTCGTTTTTTCTTCTTCTTCTTCGCCGCCACTTTCCTTCTCTGCTTTTCGCTCCTTTCCGGTTTCGAGATTATAATTTATCCCGAGCTGCGCAACCCGACGCCGTCGTGTTGAACGTGTTCTTGTACCGCTCTCTTAAATATTGTTGTACGGACGATCGATGCATCGATATCGCGGACGACATCGTGAGCCTTCGCTCTCGAACGCGAATTGCTGATTTCTTGATATTTCAAGAACTACGTATCACGGAAGTAGTCGGATTTTTCTTAATTAACGTTGCTCGATGCTAAAGAAAGTAAGAGCGTTTTTCTTGTACCGACAGAAAATCTTTTTATCCGTGTTAATCTCGTGCGAAACAACTTCGACGAAGCGAAGCTGCTCCTTCGCCGCACACCGAACCAAGAAATTTCACCCCTTCTTGCTCGATATGTATAATAAGCATTTCTTTTGCAAACGAATTCGTTATAGATAAAAAGAGCAGGTATGCGGTAACCAAAAAATCCCATACACATCTGCGAAACGTTCACGATATTCCACGTACGAAACTTCGCTCGCGCAGAAAGCGAGCGAACAAACAAAAATACGGTTACGTACAGTTACCAAAAAAAAAAAAAAAATAAGCGAAACGACGAAAAATTCACATACAGACACACACACACTTACAGAAAAAATGAAGAATCGGGATGCGCCGAGCGCAGACCCATGAGAAAGTTGAGCATTTGACAATCGAAAAAGCGCGCGTTTTGCGCGAGAAATGGCCCGTGAGAGAGAGAGAGAGAGAGAGAGAGAGAGAGAGAGAGAAAATCGGGTGGAAATCCAGAAGAAAAAGACTATCTCATCTTTGCGAGTCATCCGTGCGTGAACCAAAAAAGAAGAAACGATTCCCCGGATAGAGAAAGAGAGAATGAAAAAGGGGAAAAGTCAATTGAGCGCTCTCGCGACTATATATCGCGACGAGAAAGAATCGAGGGAGTGTGTTGCGCGTATATGAGGAAAACAAGTACCAATTGAGCCCACGATATAATATATATAGATATATACCCTGTGTTTGTGCTCTCGCAAATTGCTGGAATTTTGTACTTTATATTTTTCTACTATCCATCCCTTGTAATAAACGAGACGAGTTCAGAATACCCACGCCCAGACACAGTTGTCCTCCTGCGATATTATATAAATCTCCATGACACGAGCCTTTTTGGTCGATCGACTCCTCGCGCGTATATCGCCGATGTTACTCATCTGATTTCTTACCGCGTCTTTTTTTTTTCAATTCCACAGCTGAGGCTCAGTCCTTTTGTTTCGATGATGGCTTGTCGCGAACGTATGACATTTGAACTCGATAACTTGCGAAAAAACGAATGTTTAATATAACATTGGTCAATCTGTAAAATGTGTCTTTATAACGGTGATTTTTATATCCTAACTATATTATTTTCGAGCTAATCGTGTTATATATAAAAAAAGTATAATAAGTTTAAGTCAATTTTTACACACTTTCATTAATTGCGTATTATGTGTACTTTGATAATAGAATCACATCCATTACATTTTTACAATGACTTGAACTTCCATTAAGTATAGAGTGACGTTTCTTGAACGCGATCTTTTCAGTGTTCCTTAATAACATCAGTTATCGTTACTTCAAACGGTTTTGTACAACGTTTGCTTTTGTTTTTAACCGTGACATTAATTTTAACGCATTATAAGAAAGAGCATATTTTAACGAGAATATAACAAGCACAATATCACCTACTTTTCGATGTAATTGCCTCGTATAACGGAGATTAGAAGTGAATCGAGGTTGCTGACGTTATCCCGCGTGAATTCGGATTTGAAACTCTATGCGCAAAAATACGCTGTGTGTGTACCGCATAATTCACGGCTCTGCGGAAACGAAGCAGTTCCGTTGTCGCCGACCGATTCTGTGTCTGTCATCACAAAAGCGAAAAATGGAAGCTGGACCAAAATTTAAACGGCTTTATCAGACGCTCGCGACCGCGTGTTAAATATTTGCTCTGACGGTTTTTTCTTCTCTCCGCCCCCATCGACTAAATTTCGCTCGCGCTCCACTACACACACAGTTTATCTTCGACTTTTTTTTATCCCGTTCTCTTCTTTTATTTCTCATATGTGTATAAGCGGATATACGCAAGGGTTGTTGCTCATACGTTATATGTATAATGTGATAAAGCACCTTTTTTTTTTCTTCCCCGTTTTTTTTACGATCCACGTCGCGCATATGACGATATATAAAAAATTCGTAGAGATGGAAAATATTCCGTGAAACCCTGCCAACCAATATGATTCTTTTCTTATTTCTCGCGATAGTGCGGATTTTTCAGTGGAAGGGAAAATTTGATTTTCCTTTTGCGCTCGTGCAATTTTGGAATTGGGTGTAACTGAAATCGCGACGTTGTTTAGCTGCGTAAGATTTTTTTTTGCAAAGGATATTCGATGCATACACACACACACATACACTGAGCTTCGCATTTTTACGATCAAACGCGGGAGCTGAATTTTCGATATACTCTTTGTATTTTTCCCTTTATTTTACTCCACCGCGGTCGCGAAATGTTTGAACAATATGCGGATGACGTTATGTCGTAAATGCAGCTTGGAGCAAGTCCGAGCTTTCCCTGCGCTGTGAATAGAAAAGAGTCGCTGCTTTAATGCGTTCACCGCATCATTCCCTTCGTTCTTCTCCTTCTACACTTCTTCTTGTTGTCTTTTTTTGTTTTGTTCGCTGATTCTGCATAATTGAATTTTACCGAAAATTGTTCCATTTCAACTAATAGAATCTCAATGAAATTCCAAGTGCATTTCTTGCCTACGTTCCTTCGATATTTCAGTGTGTACTCGATAATTCTTATAAGCGAAATAAAGGAAGGAAAAGAAACTGAAACTTTCTTCAAGTCTCTCTGAGAATACTTTTCGAAACTCAATAATTATCTTTACCGCGTTATAAAGCAACAAACAAAAAAGAATTACCAATAATCTAAGACTAACGTAAGTTAATCCATTCACTCTATTGTGTGCGTGAATTAAAGGATAAGCAGAATTAATATAAGGAAAAAAAAACAAATTTTAGAGATTACGAAGATCGATAAGTCGGTAATAAGAAAAAGGATAAATATATTAAAAAAAAGGTAAATAAATAAATAAATTTGCTACCGTGATTCTGAGGATCACTCGAACCGCTCGGATTTTTCTTACTCATCGTGTTTCATAAATATATATATAACGACGTTCTAGGTTCTAGCTTGCAATGTAACTTGTTGATGAGCGGATAAAAGGAGAGCAGAGAAGTAACAAGTATATAATTCGTATTAAAGCGTGAAATCAGCTAATGTTTGCGTAAAAATATAATAAATGTTGCATATTGATAATGAAAAAAAAAAAAAAAAAAAAACAAGAAAAAAAAGACGATCTGACTGTTGTAAGTACCATACGTTTCTTCTTTCTTTTTTAAAATCACTGACACACAGACACACACACCAAATTCCCTTCGTACTTAAACCTCCGTTTAGTTGAGATATTGATTTAACTCGTTGGCGCATAATCGCTTCATTTTAATCACTATATACGGTTTCATCAACGGCGCAGAGGACATAAACGATAGACCCAATTAAATTTCGTAAATTAGCATAATCAAACAAACCACGATCGATTAGACCCTTTCGCGACGATGTTAGCCTATAGAGCGGCGAGTGATAGTAAAAAAGGGCGACGCGCTGTCGTCATCGACCGCACGAGAAATCTGATACTCTAGGTACGAAGCAATTAACGCAAAAAAAAAAGAGACGCGTATATACTCCGGCGAGTAGGGCACAGAAATAGACGCGAGACCCAAAGCAAGCGGAGATAACGAAAAATAAAAGAAGGGGATCCGGAAGGAAATGCAGAAAACATAAACGCGGGCAAAGATAATGAGTAATTAGCGGCGCCGCTGGTATAAAATGATAAAGAGAGCGCGCGGAGGGGAAGACAGAGGTGGGGAGAAAGATAATGAGAAAGGAGGCATTTTTGTATAACGGCCATTGTCGTAGCGGGAGAGCCTCGCCGTGTGTATACTCGTTAATTAAGCGTCTACTCGTGCGTACGCCCAGTACCGCGGCTTTAATCTGCGAGCAGTTTTGTGATTAATCGTTGGGCTGTTGCTGCTGCTGCTGTTGTAGTTGGACTAGGACAGCATGCAGGAGAGTTTCGTGGAAGGGCCGATGACGACGATGTTACTGCTAGTCGTCGACTGAAAGCTCGTATCTTTGCTCGACTAGTCGATTTGTTAAGGTAATAAGCAAGCATTTTATTTTACACGTTGAACTATCGAGTCTCGGCGCAGCTTTACTCTCTATGTATAACAAATGCGAGCTATACATGTTAATTCCTCGAGGCTGGTGCGGAAAAGTGCGCGCGCACCTTGATTATTATGCAGACCGGGAAAGAATCGCCGAAGAGCCAGCGACTGCCCGCGCGAATTCTTAATAACGTGCAAAATTGCTGTTTGTCTACCCTCGAGCGACTTGCTAATACCGGGGAATTTCGTCAGACTATTCGAATTGGGTTATGGTTTCGTCGTGATCGTTAGAAATTAATTGTGAAAGAATTCAATATTGGTTTATAAGATAGAAAAGATCTAAGAACGTTTTGTTGATTCTCAGATAAAGTTTATGACTGTGTTGACTTGTAAGGCAAATCTTTGGTATAATATACTTTTAAGTATTATAACGTTGATCAATTATATTTTCTATGTACTATTAAATCCTACGTGTTGTTCGACTAAATGCTTTTTCCAAAAACTTTGGTTAATTTCAACCGGTGATTTACAATGAATGAATTAGGGTATAAGTATATTTTCGGTCGCGTATAACGCATCAAAGTTGGTATGGATTTTGGAAATCCAATGATTTGAATTCCAAAGAAGCTGGAAATCAAAACTCGACGTTTTTAAAAATGCTATCTTAATTGTTTAGACGATATAACATTTATGAATATTAAAGATCAATATCAGCCGATGTTCATAGACTAAAAAAACCTACACGCAATACATTCCACGAATCTCTACTTTTTAAACACTATTCTTATATCTCTACGATGTCGTACGGACGGGGGAAAAATGGTTCGCATTTAAATCCATCCAAATGGAAAATATTACTTTTTATCGTTACATAATAGATACCTTACTCGTAGAACCTTCCGGCATCAGTAGTATACAACCGTATTACCGAGATACTAATGCGAAAGCAAACATTCGATTACCAATTATTACCAACCGCGGTCGCTAACGATTAAGCGATTAAACAACGATTCGCCATCAATCGCACGAACAGCCTAAGTATACTTTGTACAATACGTAAAAGTCGCTGTATCGATCCGCGTCCTTCGCGGTCATTTATGACAGCCGATGGTCAGCGGATGAAAAAAGCCCTCGCTCATCAATCATTCGACCGATCGAGCCCAGCACAAAGTATATAGAGCAACTCGGACGATTCGTAAACTCGCTGGTCGTTTCTTACAGCTGCCGGACTGATTAACCAGTCGAACCACTCGGAGGAACTAGATATTAATCGATCCTGCGATCTGCAAAAGCCGATATGCCGCGAGAGAGAGAGGAGAAGGAGACGATATATATATATGCGCGTATAGGTGTATCAATTGCAGATGAGACGCTCACTCTCGCGGCACTGGCGCCATCGACTTTGGTACACATTCTCGTTTGACTAATGGCTGTATACGTGTGCACTTTGCCGCGGGAGAGGTAAATAATTGTGCAGCCGTGGTGGTGTCGGTCGAATGAACCGCGTCTCAGCTTAGCATAGGTCCAAAAGTGATTGCGGTGATTATACTGTTGATGCTCCTGCGTCGTCCATCAAATAATAATTATGCCTTATTTCTGTTCGGAGAGTCGAAAATATCGTTTCGAGTACAGCTGCAAGAAATCAGTGTGCATTTATTATTCCCGGCGATTCTAACTAGACTTAGGCTCTTCGATATATGTATACGTTTGACCTGTATAAGTGAATCGGTATGTACTTTTATTTGTTACATGCGTTTATAGGATCGTTTCGAGTGACGAGAACTGCGGTTACACGCTCCGATCGTGCGAGAACAGCTGTTACAAGCTGCGGAAAGCGAAAGTTTCAAATACTATTTTAAGCGTCGATGTCATTATCTCCCCCCCTCGAGCATATATATATATATATGAATCTCAAAGCTCTACGGTTGAACTTCATTCTAACTGCACACACACGCAAATGACCAATTAATCTGAATTAACAAAAAAAGAAAAGTCGCGTCACATGGAATATTAAACCTGCAAAGGAGAATCATAAAATATCAATTACTACCGTCTCTCTTACTTTATCAATTATATGGTGCATCGACAACAAGATTAAAACATACCAGTTCATTGATTCTGTGTTTTAATAAATATACTGACCTGTAGTACACTTAATCACACTCTGTAAGAAAGCTACAATGTTGTTCTTTATCGCATTTGCAAGGGAAAAAAAAACTAGTACGAGTGGGTGTACAGTTGATGGATAAGCGGTGAAAAAAAATTCCTTTCATCTTTTTTTACAGTAATTGCATATCACCTATTTTTTCTTAATAGCTTTATACTGTTTTTTTTTTTTTTTATATACGTTCATATAGCTTCGTTTGTCCTCCTGAAAGCGTTCGCCAAGCGTGCGAGGATTCATTACAGATGACGTACAATATGTAACGCGAATCGATACTTCGCTTTGTGTGTACAGGAGGAATAAATTACGGTGTGCGACGTGTTTAAAGTAAACTCGGACGAAAATGTATTTTCCAGAATAAAAACAAAGAAAAAACATAAGCAAGATGAGGTCGACGTAAATCATTGGACAAGAACGTGCACCGTTGAACAAAAAAAAAATGGGTATATAATTATGAGAAATTCGAAGATATATGCGAATGATTTCGATGGTTTTCTGCAGAAAAATATCCGAGCATCGTTCGTCTAACGGTTTACGCGATTGTTTCTTATCGCCCGCTTCGCAATAAATGGCATTTTGTAGAGAATTTTTCTAATCGAATCAAAATTTTCTACAACTTCAGTCGGAACGCTCATGCGTAAAGGAGAGAAAACTTCGTGCTTTTGTGTAAAAAGACGCGTCGAAACGAAGCTCGCAATCGCTGATAGTCCATAATACGCGTTGCAGAACGTTTACAATTCACATCGGTGTTCTTCGCGAATAGTGTTTATAGAAAGGAAAGAGATTCTAAGAGAAAAGCGAGAAGCTGTAACTCGTCGTACATACATCACCGAAGCTCTCTCCGATCTATGATATATATACATGTTTCATCGGCGAGTACCCAATGTTATATATACAATATTATGCTTATAACACTCGACGGAAAGACGACGAGGAAGCGAATAAAAACAACAAGCCAATGCCGCATAAATAAATTTAAAGTATAAACAAAGCGTTGCACGGAATTATACATTCAACTCTGCGTAGCATAGAAAAACACCCCTCTCTCTCTCTCTCTCTCTCTACATTCGATATTCATTATACTTATATCCATTGGTGTATATGTATATAATACGCGCGTACACCCGTGTATATAGACACACACACTCAAGTTAAATTATGTAAAATTATTCATTGTAATTGACAAGCATATACAAGCAGGCAGAAAGATGTATGTGTACGGGTACACGGGGGTTGGCCGAATCACAATTCAAATTCGCGATATAGTTGGGAAACAGTGGCTTTAGAACCATTAAAATCAGAAAAAAAAACCTCATTTAAATAAAAATCGAAAGTTCTGTCTCTTTTCCAAGTCGATTGCCCGATAAACGGGTCGAAAACTGAAAAGATTCTGATTTTTAACGACATTCCAAAGGGTATATTCGAACAAAGAGTATACTTAACACAAAAGAAAGTAGAACATTTAATGGCTGCGAGAAACTTATCGCAGCCACGTTAAAAAAAAAACGCCCCTAAGATAAAGGCATCACCGCGGCAATTTCAGCACTTTTTAACCAGCGAACCCTATATCTGCAAGTAGTTCGACTGCGGTTCGGTCAGCCCCCGATCATATAGATCTACGATTACGCGTATCTCGTGCGCTCGCCGCTATACTCTAACACACACGTCTCCTCCTTCTGTCTCTTTCGAAAAGAAAAAAAAAACAAAGAAGAAAACAAAGAAAAACAGTTGCGCGCTTATCTCTCACTATTATTACACTCGTTCTTGGTAAATCGCAGGAACAAGTTATTCCCCGTGGAGGGCGGCGATCGCGCAAGTCGCACACTTGCTATGCGTTATAACGTTGCGCGCGCGTCATTATTATCGCAAATAACGAGAAAGGGACAATGATATTACGTTCGCTCAATCAAACAGAAAAAAATAGCTGACGAGACTCACCTCCTCTGCGAAGAGGACATTGGAGGGGTGAGGAAAAAAGAAATTAAAGAAAAAAAAAAGAACACGTGGGAAAGGTATTATAGTGTGGCGACGGTTAACGATACATTATTATAGAATTGTAAAAGTGACAACCAAAAAGAAAAAAAAAACATGAATTCGTATTTTGTATGTGGCGCCTGGCTGCTAGTTGCTAATGTCCGGCCGGCCACTGACCTACATTGTCATTATTATTATGATTATTGTTCATTACCGTTACAATTAATATTATTATTATTATTATTATATCGACATTATTATTATTATTGATACTATTATTATTGATATTATTATGATTATTATTGTGATTATGAGGATAACGATGATGATTATTACTATTATTATAAATAAATTGCACTATGCTCTAAAATTGCATTTATTAAATTGCTTCTATAATGTTTAAATACATCTATATGTTTTTCTGTTTCAGACAATTGAGTGAAAAATTCAGTGTGTCTGGTGTGAATGGGCTGTGTGCGTGCGTATGTTGATGAAACTCCTTGTCCTTCACCATCCCGAAATTTTCATTACAATCTCGAAATGCTGCATATACTTTTTTTCCATATATTTTAAATCGAACAACGGATCTTTATATATATTTTAATTTGTATTTTTTATCGTTCATTTCGTAGATTCTTTTATATGTACGATATCTCGTAGTATATAAACTGTTGTAATAATGCACGACAAGGTTAGTAAAACAAGTTGATTAAGTTTTCGCCAACGTCACCACGGCCTTCGAACGTTTATACAGTGGAGTACATATTGTTTTTTTTTCTTTCTTTCTTTGTGCACTTGCATTTTAGCAGAAAATACTCTCGTTACCGAGTATTTGGTGTAACGCTTCACGAGCAAGCAACAACACATATACGATATGCAATGTTATTTTGAAACGAAAAAATAATGCATGTCAAGTAAAAAAAAAAGAAAAAGAAAAAGAACCACTGGCGAACGTAAAATGGAAAAAGATAAAAAGTAAAGGGGGAAGAAGGTCGCATCGGTGCGTTAGCGAAAAGAGGCAAACACGAGTTGCGAGGTCATCTCGGTGTGTGTATACTCGTGGAGTGAGGTGAAAAGGGGAGAAAGAGTGTTTGTTTATTTTTTCCCCTCCTCAAGCTCGATAAAATCGAGCAGCTTTCGTCATCGGACTCTCGCTAATCGTTCTCGTTTTTTTTTCTTCTTCTGTTCTCGCCGGGGCATCTCTCTTATAGGAGGCCTTAGCAACGAGCCTCTCGCAAGTCGGGGGTGGAGTCGCAGGAAGGAAGGAAGGAAGGAAGGAAGCGGCGCCGCCGCGAGGAGGCCCGGACCACGAGGAGAAGCGCCGTCGCGCGTTAAAAGCTCTCGAGTGTCTCGGGGAACTGGTCTACTTACTCGGCTGCTGGTCGCTAGAGAGGGGAATCACAGAGACGAGCGTAAGGGGAGCCTGAGCCGCAACCGCCACCAAAGACGACATCGTGGACGCGAGACGCCGAGGCGCGTAGGTGGCCGCTGCAGCGATGGGTAAACAGAACAGCAAGCTCAAGCCCGAGGTGCTCGAGGACCTCAAGCAGAACACCGCGTTCACAGGTAAACATCCACTGCTCGTATCCTTCTTATGCGTGGCCCAACCTTTTCTTTTTGGTTAGAAACTGCCTTATCGAGGCGAAGTAGAGAGTAATTGGTTTTGAGTACGATGATTTTTTGGACGTACAGTGCCATGGAAGGTTGCGTTAACGAAACAGTTGTTGTAAAAAATTTCGTCGGGCAAAATATGTGAAAATTTAGATTAAATCTGCGGTATGTAAGCCAAAGGTATAGGTGTCCTAATTAATGTGATTTTAAAGCTTCTAAGGGTGTGCATAAAGTGGAATTTGAGTCGCTAATAGAAATCAACTATACCCTATATTATTGGATTGAAAATTCATTTAAATTTGGTTTGGGAATCCTCTTGATATTACCTGGATAATAACAAAAATATGATAACTAAAATGAAAACCGATTGAAATTTCAGTTTATGAGATGCGATTTTGATAACGGCTGAAAAATTTCCGAAATCCGTTATTCAATCTGTTACTAAATGTTATAGCACACATAAAATATGCTAAAAAATTTGAAAAGCGCGGAAAAACGCTTTTTTCCATGCACTGTTTCCTTAAAAATCTTTTAGATAGAATCGATAGACAGATTTAATATAGATATCACGTTTATTATTATGGAATGAATGCTTATATTAAAAAAATATATATATATTTTAAATTAAACGATTGTAAACAAAATTGGTATTACAAACAAGCTAATTCTAGTGTGAATTGAAAATAGCATGATAATGTACTTATTACTTATTACTATTTAAATGCATTGTAAATATTTCCATACCGCTCATCGAAGTAACTGTAGTCATTATAGTCACGCTTTAGTCGATATAGTTACAGAATAAAAACTTACACTAATGTATATAATACTTAAAAGAAAAAAATTGTTTAAACAATATTAGCGCTATTTTACAAAATTTACTGAATGATTTTCTATACATCTCAATTAAATTAGGTTTATCGAACAAATTTTTTTTTATCAATCTTGTTTGACAAATGTTTAATTGAATAATGTTTTTATTTTAGTCTTTTTAGATTTTCAATGGTAGAAATAAATCGATATATATATATATATATATATATATAGTTTACTTAACCCTCCCGCGACCATTTTATTATGATCAAATTTTTTTTCTTAACATTCTAAGGTATAAGCATTCGACTAAGCGCGTCACGACCCAATGTACGCACAATATATCACGGTTAAATTGAGCGAATGAGATTTGCATTTCGTATAAGAAACGAGATCGACGCGATTTAAAATTCCCGTTATTACTCCGCTGCAGACTCGGTATGCCGAGAGTCGCGCGCGCGGCCGCATATACACGTAGTGCACTTCGCAGCTCTCGATTATTTTCCAATCGCGGTCGATGCCGTCGTTGCACCGCCGCCGCCAGAGAGAGAGAGAGAGAGAGAGAGAGAGAGAGAGTTGCCGGAGCTTTTTCGTCGTAAACTTTAATTAATTTACGGACGGTCTGCTGCTCCTCTACTCGGCGCCGCGCGTCTACTACTCCGCGCTGAAACTGTTTGATCGGATTTTCGAGGCACAGTTCCATCGGGGCCGCCCACACCAACCTTTGCTCCTTTTTTCGGTCTTAGTCTTGTTTATAAATTACTCGCTTTTTTCCCCCTATAGACTTTTTTTTTGGCACTATTCCTACGCGAGCGCAATTTCCAGTAACGTAGATATATAACTTTATTTACTTCGTACGAAATGTATACAAATTTTTACTCCACTCCCTCTCTCTCTCTTTCTCTTTGTTTATCGAAACAATCTTTGCCCCGCATCGAATAATTAATTCGATATCGAGAATAATCGATATTAGTGGTGCGATATTGATTAGCTTTAATCAAGATTCGATATATATTTGCCATTGGCTCTGGATACGTATACTGTGCAATAAACGCGCGGATATTCCCCAAATTAAAATGATCAGTATGCGCATAAACCGATAAACTTAACGTCAGGTTTATTGGACGTCAATATTATATAGCGCGCTTAAACCGATAAGTAATGGCACGGTAAACATTGTATAATATTC
Source organism: Megastigmus stigmatizans (assembly GCA_900490015.1). Taxonomy (NCBI): domain Eukaryota; kingdom Metazoa; phylum Arthropoda; class Insecta; order Hymenoptera; family Megastigmidae; genus Megastigmus; species Megastigmus stigmatizans. Next base: position 18,699 of record UELV01018710.1, on the reverse strand, counting down.
AGTAGAATAACCGAGTATACGCGTAATGTTTGAAATTAACATCAAATTTTTAATATTCTGTCATTAATATTCATGAAAATCTATAATATATATAATATATATTATAGATTTTATTCTTGTGAAATCGTGCAACCGAAGAATTTAACCATTAAGTATTTTCTGACACTGAAAAACTTTAGAGTGTCACTTTGTAAAGTTCTAACTGGATCAACTTAAGCTTTTCACCGAGGGAACCGAGAAAATTTTTTCCGATAATAATTCATTCCCCTCGAATCGCGGGACGACACTCTGAGAGCGTAGAAAAAAAAATGGTCGACCGAGAAATCTTTGCTCGTCAAAAGCGTACTTACGCGATATGAGAGAGCCGAAACGAGAGGCAATCAGCGGCAGAACCGCGGAATTTTCGCACATAATCGCGTCGGCATTCGATCGATCCTTATACTCTCCCCGTAAGACGCGTGTATATTTTCCCTTTCTCATAAAAGTTGAGCTGTTGAGAGCTCTAGCGAATCCATAAATCATTTACTTTATTTTTATGCCAGAAATTATTGTATTGTATTGTTGTTTAATGTTTAGGTCTAGTACGTATAATAACTCGTAAAAAAAAATGTTACTGTAAGAAAAAATAATCATGAAATAATATAGGCAAGGAGAAAATTATGTATAAATTCAAAAGCATGAGAATAAGTCAAATATGTAAGTTTCTTTTATAATTTTTAAGGTTTTTTTTTGTATGTCTATGAAGAAATACAAACGTTAACCTTACTTGGAGTTGCTTGATTATTTTTATTTATTTATTTTTTCAATCGACTAACCAATAATGTTTTTTTTTCCACTGTCATTAATATAAATACGAAGATATATTTCCAAATGAAACAACTCGTCACATGTATATATGTTTTGCTCGCGAATAATTGAATAAGCTGCAGGCGTCGCAGAATTTGGAAACATATACTTCAATTTTGTTGAAAGCTTTATATATAAAAGCCTTGTGTCAATATTCAGTTGATTAATTGTATCTTTCACACATCTCTCCCACCTGCGCTGATGGAGAAAAAATATTGGGACACGAATCGCGCAGTCGCACCGATCGAAAATTTCAAAGGTGCAAAATAGAACCGATGCGCTGCGCACCTCACCAGAGTTTCTTATATTCACTTGATTTATATACCGAATATCCTCCTTAATCGCATTAAAAAAAACACACACACGAAAACGCATGTGCCAACACTTAACATTTAATAATACCGAAAATCTCGAATAGAGAGCGCTCCGTTCTGGTCTACATTATTTGTGTGTGTATTGAATGTTTTGCAGACGCAGAAATCCAAGAATGGTACAAAGGATTCCTGAAAGACTGTCCAAGCGGACATCTGAGCGTTGAGGAGTTTAAGAAAATATACGGAAATTTTTTCCCTTACGGTGACGCATCGAAGGTAAGAGATTCAATCTAATCCACCCAGCGCCATCACGATTTTAAATAATGATTAATGCAAAAACGAAATTCATGTAATAACAAAAAAAAAAAAAAAAATCAATATGATAGTTTGTACAAAACTTACAATGTCCCCACTTTATCATGTGATTCTAACTGTCTTCCCCGATTCCTTGAAAAATCATTGGTGACACGTGGCGTGTGGACAAGGTAACGTGCTTCCTCCATAAGCATGGTGCTATATAAAGAATTAAAATATAACAGTCACTGGGGAACTTCGCAATATATATTTCTGATTATTTTTCTTTTTTTTCCTTCTTTCCTTTATTATTTTGTATCTCGTATTGTTTCTTTCTTTCTTTTTCATTCAGTATACTTTTATTCTATATAATGCTCAAGCTCGTGTGTCCTCGAATTTATTACGTTATATATATAGAAGCAGAGGCAAAGTTCCATGTGTGTGTGTTTTGTCCTCCGTTGTATTATTACTTTTCCTATATATATAATATTACGAGCTTCTGCTTTTCACTATTGTAACGCACCTTTTCATCACGTTATTTACTGACTTTCTATTACTCGAAAGCGCGCACTTTTTATCCCCCATCTATATTTCTGTGTATTGTTGCAATCTTGGAATATTTCACGGCTATAATTATATTTAAACCTCCAATAGTTTCTTACGGCACTTTTTTCATACTTCTCTCGATGTTATAGAGCTTACACACACTGTAGATGTTATAAAGCTGCTTAAACTTCTTGTTCTGGAAAAGTTGTATGTAAGTTGGAAACCTCGTACAACGACACAATGTTGTATAAATGCCACAGTTTAACTTTGTTATGTCGACCGTCTGAAATTAAATATATCACATCTCTTTATTCTACGTTTAATTGAAAGAAAATCAATTTTATGTGAACACATCTGAACGGCTTTAAAAAAAATTCAGTTTATCAAAAAGAGTGGAGCTTAAATTTTTTATAGGCTCTGAAAAGAATATATAAAGGGAAATAAAATCACGCACAAAAAATATTCTAGATTTTCTCATTCGATTTACTTGATTTTTTTTTATATACTTTCGATCTCTTGCTTGTCAAATTAAAATACAAATGTAGTTAATTCTATCTTGAAGAAAAAATATAAATGAAAATAGTTACATACAACTGTTCTGTAATGCATGTCTTCGCCTACTACATAAAAGTTTCTCACTACACATAAAACTCTCGTTTCCTTGAATTCAGTCAGTTGAATTCATCGCAAGAATATTAACTTTTCGCCATTCGTTGAGTATGAATATATAAACATTTTCCATTCGTCAATTATAATGTCGCACTATTCATCTAAATTAATGTTACATTGTACAGTCAGCGCATCCAAACATAAACAAAGTTATATTCTTTTTAAATAAAAGGGAAAAATTCATTTCGTATAATTATTTACGTGGTTCATAGACCGGGACTAATTGGATTGTGCTAAATTCGATTTCTTTCGTTATTCCAACGGACTCGTTAATCTAACTAAAAATTTAGGGTTCGCGTCCGTAGCATCCACCACCGATCGCCAAACTATATATATATATACCATTTTCTATTTTTCAATATTGCAAAAGAATTTAATGTAAGCTCCTCGTTATTCGAATCGAGTAGAGAGTATGTGAAATTTTTTATGGACTTAACTGTGCGCGTTATCTTGATAGTCTACGAGTGGCCCGAGACGCAACGAGTCAAAGCGAACTAGAGTCTAGAGTTCGCGGGAGAGACGAGATTTAGAGAGCGACAAAAAGAGAAGAACCGAGAAGGAAACGAGGTTGCCTGGGCTTACTCGAGTTGACGTACCGCACCTGTGAGTGTGTGTGCGAGTCTGTAAGTGAGAGATGCGAGCAGTAGGTGAAAAGGGTAAAAAGCGTGAACAAGAAAGCCGATACGTCGTCGTAAGTAGGCTAGAGGTCGAGTCGGTAGTCGAGTCTCACGGCTTTGGGAAGGGATGATGCGCACCGGCCTTTACACCGCCAGCAGATCATTAACGACCGGTCTCTTTTATAATTAACCGGAAGTTTCGCTAAAGATATTTTTTTTTACTTTACTTTACTTTACCTCTCTGTCTCACTCCTCTTTTTCTTTTTTCGTATGCCGCTCCATTCTTCGCTTTCTCAATCGCAGGTATATGCGGTACTCCAAGAGTCACTACTTATATATAGCGTATGAATTTTTTTCAGTGGTGAAAGATCGCTCTTCTTTCTATTATTTCTATTGACGCTTTGTTTACTGTATCTGTTCTACTTCACTCGAGAACTAAATCGCTTTTGTACTTTTTTAACGAATAACTTTATTAATGCTATTTTCCGGGATTATTAGCTTAAAATGAATACTTTATCACTTATTTAAATATAAACATTTTTAAATTGTTCATTTTGTGGGAACTTAATTAAAAAAAAAAGGAAATGATAAAAAATCACTTAATAAAATATCAAAATTTTGTGGACTATTTGCTGTAGTAGAATTTATTCAATAAACAAGCAGTAATATTGGTAAAAAATGCAAAAACATGGAAAAAAGAACTTTAATATGAAAGAAGTAGTAATTGATTTCTTGTTTACCGCAAGCGAATATCATGTGTAGGTATTATTGTAAGCTGACGTGCACGGTGTACAAAGTTAACTCTCTTACTTGCGCACATTCTCCTCTTCTAAACTTCGATCACTCTCTACGTTCTCTTCTTGTTTACTTATGCGTGAATACATTTATCTTCTCAACTTTATGTGTTTCAATCACTCTTTGTCTCTTTACCTACTTCGGACCCCTTTTCTTCTCTAAGACTCTTCTTCTACATATATTTTCTATAGACAAGTTAAATGAATAACGTGGGCAAAGTTTTCTTCGATTAAAATAGTTACCCTTCAACAAATTCAATTACCCTTTGAAATACAATTTTTAATACACGTAATAGCTGAATGAATTAGAGTTAATTCGATTTTTTTTTCAATTTTTTGTATCGAATTTTCTTAAAAATACATTTGGAATAATTTCCCTTTTCGAACATTACCCGTAGATACAGAATAAGTAGAAAACTTTAATTCATATTTTATTCAGTAGTGCATTCGTTCAATTATTCAAAATAATTCACAGAAAGTTATAACAGTATTATTAAAGAATGTCGAAACGATAAAATTTATATTCATTTGTACTATAATATTCTATTCATTGAATTTCAGTAAAGATATATTGTCAAATTAATGAAAGATATAATATAAATTTTATCGAATTCAAATATAATCGTAGAATTAGTAGTTTAGGAATTATAGCAATTTATATATTCATTGTTCAAAAAAGAGATATCAATTAAGAATTAAAATATCAAACATTATTAAAATATGTCATGCAATTATAACTTTATATTTATTCATTTTTGCGATTGCTATTTTATCGTTGTTCAAACAACTGCATTGGCTTCAAATATGAATTTTTAAAAATTACAATTTAATCATTATTAATTTGTTATTTTTATCATCACAATATTACCGTTACGGATCCAATTTTTTATCAAGATCCAGATTTCATATTTATTTATCACTTTCATAATGTAGATATAAGAAAATGGTTATAATTCAATATTAAAAATCTATGTATAAAACTCTTCACGAGGAACCAGGACCGTGACGGTAATCCTTCTAAGCAAAAGTTGAATTGTTATAAAGTATCGCAATGAAACTATATTGGTTATATGAAAGCTTTGCATCGCAAAAATGAAATTGTTCAAGCTGCATGATGCCTTCTTGCGTTTTTCGAAGTTACTTGTAACGTTTTCAAAGTTACATCATTAAAACGTACACCTCCTCCAGCCGAGTCATTTCTCTAAATGCATAAGTTTCCGAGATCTCGTTAAAACAATACTTCATTGATTCTAATATCTATATAGATTTAAAAAAAAAATATTTTACGCGTAATACATTTTATTCACTACAATTATCATTAGTTTAAAATAATGTATTTTTAATTGATGGAGTAAGTTTTTATATCGCGTTAATATACATGGCAGAAATTCTATTTAATAGTATTTTTTTGATAAATATTTGATTCGTATATATATATATATAAAATAAACTAATATCAATTACTAACAAAATTAATATCAAGAACTTTACAATCACGTTTAGCATTTTTTTGGGAAAATGATTATTGAAAATGTAATCAAGTCAATTATAAAACTGTTGGAATGTAAGATACATGCAAATAATCGACATTAATTAAAAATAAAACCCATATGAACGAAACAGAAATTGCCTGACAAATTGTAATATCAACTAACAATACTGCTATCTTCTAACCTTTTATACAAAACAATGTAAATTCCTTCATCTCAAAATTACAGATCTACAGCCTAATAAAATCGCGCGACAAAAAAAAATCCAATTCCAAAGCACTCGCCAACCTTATTCAAATCGCAAAAGAAAGAACCCGCCGCGAAGTGCAAGTAGTGTAACTCAAGTATTAGTCAACCACCGGGGGCTATGTGCAACGCGAGACTCGCGCTCGTGTCTGGAGGAGGTGATAGAGAGAAAGCCCCACGGAGCTCGTAGCAATTTCATCGAAACGCACCGTATCGCATCGTTTCAACACACACCCCCACCACCACAACCACATCGATTCATTAATTTATATCTTTTCGATATCTCTGTAATTAATAAGCAATAACAATGATAATAAATATTAAGGTAAAAAAAGATGATAAGAAGGTGTGTGGGGGATATAGGGGATCGTGAGTGGAGATCCTTTATCGCTAACTGGGCTTGATACAACAGCCTCATTATTTCTTGGGTGTGATCAGTTTGCAGAGCACGTCTTTAGGACGTTCGACGCCAACGGGGACGGGACCATAGACTTCCGGGAATTCCTCTGCGCCCTGAGCGTCACCTCGCGCGGAAAACTCGAGCAGAAGCTCAAGTGGGCATTCAGCATGTACGATCTCGACGGCAACGGCTACATATCGCGGCAGGAGATGCTGGAAATCGTAACGGTAAGGATCTATTCCCTACTACTTCTTTTCGCTAATTCTTCTTTGCTTTTTTTCAACTGAATTGTTTTGAAAATTCAAAGGCAATGCGTGCAATCGAAAAGTGTCAAAAGATCGGTCTTGTTGTCTGTAGTCCGGTTATAAAAAGTACAATTCTCCTCAAATTTTCAGAGATACTTAAGTAGTATAAGTTATTTTTAATATAATCAATGCTTACTCAATTATACTGTAAGATCCCAATAATTGAACAAATGATTTATAAGTATATATCTGTTAGCATAAAAAAGCATATGTTTCTCGAGTTGTGATAAATATGCCCTGCGAACCGTGAAATAGACCTTTCAGAGGTTACTGACGTTTCAATTGATATATTAAGAGTGAAAAATCGTGGATTTTGTAGAAACATTTTTCTGCGGGGTCCATATATTATCGATATGGAGAATCACGCGTAATGCATATCTTTTATTCACATTCATTTGTCAATGTGTCATAATATTCATATAAAGTATAGATATTGTGATGGTATACTAAACTGAGAAAACTATTCAGTTGAAAAAGCTATTATACAATTACTAACTCTCATATATATGATCTATATTTATAGGTCATTTTATATAAAAATGACATGTATGATATATCTAATCAGTTAAATATAATATTTAAAAAATCAATAATTTTATTTAACCATAAAAAAACTTTATAATCCGAAATACTTGAGCCAAATAAAATATGAGCGTCGAAAAGACCTTATCAAAAATACATCTGACGGTTTCCACATAAGTAATACCCCGAGATTACCGCATTAAGCTGCAATCTCAATTCCCCGGAAAACATTTCTCTCCCCATCGCAAAATGGCTTTGTCCAATATTATAATTAAGAGGAACTATACATATAAGATAATATGCAATTACTTTTTCACGCTTTGTGTTTGGATACAGTTCGAGTTTTATTTCTCAAATACATAATAGAGATTGGAAAATATAATGTAATAAAATTAATATCTTTCAATTTAGGTGAATATTGGTGAAAATGTTAATTTCGATATAATGGCCGGTGTAAATACTTGTATTCACTTATGCAAAGCCATTTTCTACATTAAACTCTAATACAATCGTGCATCACGGTCGACTTCACCTTCCGCATAATTAATTTCTTATATATTCTAATGTCGAATTCCTCGTTCACATTAATCTCGCGCGCCTCGTATATAAATAGCTAGAACAGAACGTCCGACTTGGATTAAAAAAAATATAACAAATGCAGACGATAAATAAGGAGAAAGTGACCTATATATAAGGTGTAATCCGTGATGGTCGAAGGTAGTCGAATCTGGCACAGCCGCGTCTATTATAAATCAGATTAACAAACACACGAAACGCCAATGACTCGGGATCGTCGCGTCTCTCGGACGTAGAATTACCGACTTTTCGGGCCAATTTCGCTCGCGCGGCGAATTCATTAGCGCTTAATTGATGCCACTGGCAGTTGCTTTAGTTAATAATAAACGGGATTTATTTCGATTATGTACACGCGTTATACCGTCGATGACCTCGGCGCGCCACTTCCACTAAGAGATACGATTAGCGATTAATAATAATCTCGCGTGGTTATGAATAAATTCGGCTTGACTGTGCGTGCGATCGTTAAGGGATGAATCGAGGTCGCGTGTAATTCTTGTTACGCTAATTTGGAATAGAAATTAGAAATTCGTATAAATTCGATCGATTTTATTGGTAAACAAGAGATGCACTTTTAATTTCGCAGCCTTTCAATGTGGCACACTCGCGCGATATATTGAAAATATTTGGTTTTATTAAATAAAAGTACTCGCGAAGACAAAAGAACGTGTACAAGTAATTAACCAGTCGAGTAAACTCAACAGCTGTCTTATACGTATATTCGAATCGCGAAAAAATAGACGCGAATTTAACACGCGTCTAAGACACTATGAAGCGTCGACTCGATAGACCGAATAAACCGACTAACTAAAAAGGTCTCTATAAACACTGTGTGTCCACAGGCGATCTACAAGATGGTCGGCACGGTGATGAAGATGCCGGAGGACGAGTCGACGCCGGAGAAGCGGACGGACAAGATCTTCCGCCAGATGGACAAGAACAAGGACGGGAAACTCTCGCTGGAGGAGTTCATAGAGGGGGCAAAGAGCGATCCCTCCATAGTGCGACTGTTGCAGTGCGACCCAAGCGCACAGGCTCAGTGAGACCCTGGCGGGCCAGGCGTGCGGGATTGTTGTTGCTGCTGCTGCTTTACACGCCCCGACTTAGTGCCGCCCGTTCATTCGGATACGCAGCTACTGCAGTTGTCGATATTTTAGATATATGTATCCCAACGAAACGCCATTACCAATAACCCTCGAGAAAGCAGAGCAGAGCAGAGATTCGAGCTCGGTGTATAAGCATTCAATATGAGAGAGAGAGAGAGAAGAGCGAACTGCAGCAGACACGAGTGGTTGGATTGCATGCATGGACGAAAGGACGCGCGGCGCTAACCCGGCACATCTCTCCCGCGAGTCTTATATTTATATATTATACACACACACACACACACCCGATTTCTCTTTTATATATAATAAGCGTAAAACGTCGACGACCGAAAACTCTCTATAAATATCCCCCCCCCCCCCCCCTTTTGCGTACTTTACACATGACGCGTGATTTTTAACCAATCGGAGAGAGATAGACATCGTTTGTGTATACACATCGGCATGATTACACGCGATGGGAAGTACAAGTTGTGTGTATACCCTGCATCTATCTTTGCCCGAGCGATATATTCATGCGAGCGCCTGTCTTCTTTTCCTTTATACAATACTTTTTATTCCGTACGCGATTAGCCAATGCGATTTTGATCATTCATCCTTAAAATCAATGTTTGGTTGTTTGGTTGTTTTTTTCTTATCCCTGCACCCGCGCATCCACGACTTATGTTTTGTACAATGCGTTTGCGCTTGTTTTGTCGTATACCTGCCTTTCTTTTTTTTTGTTTCCGTTTGTTTGCATAAACGAGTGGTGTTCGCTGCTTTCCCCCGCTGTCTGTGTATGTATGTGTGTTGAAGATCGACACGCGAAACGGACTTTTATTCTACGTATACGAACGAGTTGTGTATTATATCGCTTGATTTTGTGTGCCGCATACACGTGCGGTCAAGACTTATTTCTACACGTGGCCACTGTGCTACTCGTGTTATTTCCATACTGCGCGTCCTTAGTCCGTCTCCTGTTTTGTGCTTCATATATGCATGAGTTCATTCCGGCGATTGCGTGTGTGTGTGTGTGTGCACGAAAAACTGACGTTAAAGAGTTACGGATGGAGAAACGAGAAAAGAAATGGTTTCGTTCGTCGTGCGTAAAATGAATGAGAACTCGGGGACACGGTAATATGTGAGAGATTCGTTGAAAGTGAGAGAACAGCGCCAATAGTCGCCCAACAACACCAGTAGCATCATGTATCTAAGCGCGCATACGTCCCGCGCGTGCGACTTTTTAACCTTTTAACCGCATAGCGACCCTTTTTTTTATCCGTTTTACAATTTTTTTTTGTCTCCTCTATACTTTTCTAAATATTATACAGTTCTATCTTTCTCCTTCTAAATTCGTTATTTTGTAACTTTTACGCTGTAAGTTAATTTATAAGATTTGCTCGAGCACCACACTAACGACCTTCTTTTTATTTTTAATTTAATAATTATGTGCACCCGAATGAAATGCGTGTCTTTTGTTCTTGTTTTTATTTATAAGCCATTAAGATCCTATGCATATATATATACTAAAATGTCGAAGAAGACAATTTGTATTCGTATGTAGTTGTTGCGATTAATTAATGTCCGGTGGATATTCCAAGATCTAAGTTTGATAAAGTATTACAGTTTCTTTTTTTTGTTAATGTAAATGAAACTAAGTAGAAATGTAGTTGAAAACAAAATTGATTCGTCATGAAATTGAAAAATAACCTTTTCCAAAGATACAAATTGCTCTTTTTCATTAGTATATATATATATATATATATATATAAATCTCTAACCTAAAAGATGTTTATCGTAATGTAAAATTATATTTTTACCTGCTATTGAATAAGTTTTGAATAAATTTGCATTGTCAAACATCAGCATAAGTTTATTATGGAACAACAGATTTGTTTAAAAAGCCACATTTCATGCTTTTATTCAAAATACTAAAGAGTAGTATACATCGATACTATTGAATATGGAAAAACCTAATTTTCCTTGCTTATGGTCTGTATTTCCATAAATTTACACACAACTCTTACATCCCCAATAGCACGAATCAACAACAGATGTATATATGCGTGAATAAACGTACGTATTCAATAGATAGGTCGCACTCGTGCTAGAATATATACAAGCCATTGGCAATAGAGAATTTCGCGTATCGAGCCAAATCTTTTGTTACAGTAAAGAAATTCGGACAGCACGTCTACTACCTATCAAAGAACACACAGCTGACGAAGTAACCAACGCAAAAAAGTCTACCTCTCCCTGTAGGTACAAACACGAATTAGAATCCTTCCAATTCTTCTGGACTATAAACATTTACTCGCGGTCGCAGTTGATATTTTATGCACACACTATATATAAACGAACGATCGTATCTTCGATCGCAAACGCGGTAAAAGATGCGATCGTTCGCATACAAGTAAAATTAATTCCGCTCCTTAACAAAGTAATACGCACTCGATTCTACAGTCGCAGCTTTGAAAGAATATCAAGGGGGGGGGGGGGG
>UELV01018702.1:0-45468 GCA_900490015.1 Megastigmus stigmatizans | reverse complement strand
ACACGGACACGGACACGGACACGCGCTCGAGCTGTTACACACATAATTTTCCGCTCTAACGGGGTAGAGTGTGTATATATATATATATATATATATATAAAGCGCGCGAACTCGAACTCGACATATTTAATACGCGCTCGTCCGTGAAACACATCCAGCATTCATCTCGTAAAACAATGGCTTTGTGTTGTAGCAACTCTCTCTCTCTCTCTCTCTCTCTCTCTCTCTCTCTCTCTCTCTCCCTCCGGAGCTTTTGGCCTCGGCGCCGCGAGTATATCTACCCCTTTTCATTCGCGAAAGACGCGAAAGAGTGAGAGAGTGTGAGCGGTGCTAAATGCATTGTGAAATTGCACGGAAAACTTGATATGTGTGTGTGTATGTGTAGGCGAGCTGGTGGTCTACGCGGGTTAGTGGCTTCGTCTCTCGGTGCACACGGTAGAGTTCTGGCGGCGATGCCGTTGAAGCGCGCATCAGCGGACGACTTAAAAAGGAGCATAGCATATATACGTGCGCGCCGAATCCGCGGCCTGTATGTCTAGCCAGGCACAGAGATTCGCTCTATCTCTCTCTCTCTCACTCGCCTTCGCATATGCATCAAATTCGAAATCAGGCTGATGGATCTATTTTTAGCTTCCAAGGATGTGTGGCGGCGAGCTTTTCTTCCTCGGCTTTTTCCCGGTCGGGGTTAGTGCCGCTTCTTTACTCGTTCGGGGGTTAGGTAGTTTGAAAAATTTTCAGCTTCGGCATATAATACGCTATGCTGTTATGAATAAGTTATTTTTACCGCTTGTAAGTTGTATCGAGGAGGTGGAATCCTGTTGAGTTGTAGTGTACATGTAGGTCGCTCGTAATCCAAGATTGTTCCGAGTAATCGAGATGTAAATAGGATTGTTATTACATATTGAATTTGATAGGATTTCAATTTAAAAATTTCATCATCGTACAGATACGTATACTAAAAGTTCCCATATTTTTATTAATTTACCCACAGCATATTAATATTTTTAAAAAATTTAATTATCTTGTGCAACTAATAAATATAAAACAATTATTCCGCATAAAACTAATAAAAATATGGTAATCGCTGCGAACATACCGCGCGTGCATTATCAATCAATAGAGTTATTAAAAGAGCGATTAAGAGTGCCGCGTAAGCTCTCGTGTGCAGGGGGAACTGGGGGCGGCTCCATTTGCAATTTGATGCGGTCCATTTTGTGTAAAAAGTTTTTATTAGAAACCCGATGGGAATTGCAATCGTTAGGCGCGCTGCAAATGATCCGAAAAATGTACTCGTTTCGAGTTCTTCGCGACTGAGTTAATCCCGCAGTATGTGTGTGTGTCACAGCTAAACTAGCCGCCGCGCACGATTACAGTAGCCCCGGAACTTTGAGGGTGTGCGCCGAAAAAAAAAACTCTTTTATTATGTCCTATAACGCCATTTCTGTGACCTTGCTTTTATACAGCATGTTGTCTCTGACCCGATTTTCCCTGCTATACGCGTGCAACGATCATTTTTAGGCCAAAGCTGTGCGCGATGTCTTGATATACCTGCGCATCGCGGTATATCGATTTCGTTGTTGGACGTGATTAGTTTTGCTTGGGAAGACTTAAACGTTGTCTGTAAAATTATTCCGTTTCAACTTTCTTTTCTACTACTTATGTCGATACTTTCGATGTACGATAAATCCGACTTCTTTTTTGTCCATGCCCAAAATATTAGATGAATAATAATATTACTGATGCAGTGTTTATATAGTCCAACTAGTATACGTACAGGTTTTATGTACTCTGTAATTTGATGACGAGTGAAAATTTCTGGTTTTCATTCAATTTGAGTAAAAAATAACTCGTGACCCAATAAAAAGTTATTTTTATTCGAATCGAGTAAAGGCACGAGATTCCCAATCGAAGGCAAATTAGAGGGTAGACTATGTCAAGTTTCGGCCGACCGGACCCGGTTCCTTATATACTTATCTCTTATTGAGTCACTATAATATTAACCTGTAGTATTCATCAAGTGGTCCTTAGCTTTTTCATCGATCTTAAAAGTATTCGTAATCCGGTCGAAAAGTATTTTAGTAAATTTATATTTATAATGAGAAATCTATAAAAAAAAAAAAACTAATGCATAATATAACGATATTTTTTTTTTCGAATAGATTATTTCATACAAATCCCCATTACAAAATCAAGTTCAATTCTAAAATATTTACAACGCAAATATTCAATTTGTTAAAAAAAAATCTAAAAGAAGAATAAATTATAAAGTAAACGCAGTGATTGTCTATGAACAACAAGTCACTATACCTAATAAATCATCGAAAAGATCCCAACTTCCGTATCAACAGCCACCGAGTCGAACAACAACAGCAGCACGTTATCCCCAAAAAATCCACAACAGACACGTGGCACATCCGCGTTAACAAAGCCGCGTATAGAGCACGTATAAAGTAAGAAAAAGTATCCCGCAAGTTAAGCCAACTCGTGCAGCAGTGAGCAAAAATTCCTAACAGCACACGCGGCGCGTCTGCGGCGTCTCTATAGATTCTCTCCGCAAGAAAATACCAGCTGAATAAAGGGAGACCGACTAGGCGTAACGAAACTTCGGCCTTTCGCGTCGAACTCCACCACGGCGACTTGATTATATTAATATATATATACGGCGAGACGCGCACAGCATGCCGGAAGAAAGCGCGGCTAACCGACTTCCTCCAGTCGAAAGTTTGACTCTGTAGCAGGAGTGAGAGAGAAGGAGGCGCCTGCGACGGCGGCGGCAATACGTCTTGGCTTAATGAAATCGGCACTCGGTCTTCCCCACCCACTCTCTCACGCCGAGAGAGAGAGAGAGAGAATCGTCGTCGTCGTCGAGCGCTGAGCAGCAGCAGCAAAGGCCGCAGGAAAATCGATGCGCTGCATGCAAATGAGGCGTCGGCCGCAGCGCAGCTGATGAGTCCCCCGCAGTCCCCGAGCTACATGCAAATGCACTAACCTATACGAGGTATACGAGAGAGTCTCTCTCTCTCATGGCATGGAGTGCGTGCAACGTGTGTGTACTCGGAGGGGAGGCCATTGGAGGATAGCCTCGTTATCGAGAGTTGCCACTTGGCTGCTGCTGCTGCTCCTTGTCTTGTGTATCTCTCTGTGTGTGTGTGTGTGTGTGCGTGCGCGACGAGTTCTTTTCCGACGTTTTTGCATATACAGCCTTGGCAGTTCGACCGACGGCATTGCGATGATGGATGTTATTCGAGTGACTACCACTCGAGTGCATTTTTTGAGTGGCTGCGCAGATTGATTGATTCCAGTTGCCAGGATCGAGACATGGCGACGAATTGATTTTTCGGTATTTAAGATTTTGGTGGGATCTCAAAGTCAAATGAGAATAATGAGTGTAGACGGTTGGACAGAAGATTGCGATGAAACGAATAAATTGAGAAGGAAATTTAGACTAGGTAAATCTATTTCTGCAAGGATATAAAGATATTATCGCCGAAATTTCGGATCCTGAAATGGTTGGTTTTTAATTAAAGTATATCTCCCAGAAAATATTGCGTTAAATCACCTTCTACGGTGATTAATTTTTGTGAAGAAAAGGGCGAAAGAGCCTGTCAATAACGTATAAAATAAATTGAAGATGTCATCAAAACAAACAGTAATGTCAATTTATTTTTCCGACGATTATAGATTGTTATACAGCAGCTTTGATATGTATACTAAAATAAAAATTGTCTACTCATGACCTATTGAACAATTCAAATATAATAAATGTCTCATAGATATCATAGACAGCTCGTACATCTTAGAATAGCTGATCACATTTGCATGTCAATGATAATAATTGAAATAAATTACGATATTATTGTCGATATACTTATTTCATATTTATGTGTTAACCAATGCCATTATAGGGCAATTTAAGCACGACATATATCTTTTCGTCAGTTTATTAAATCTAGCCACGTGAATTGTGTTAAGGATCCTGAATGTTTTTTAGAATAGAATTTAGTCAAAATAGACTGCATCATACTTGTGTGTTACACTACTAGTTGACACACTCATATATATTAAATACTTTTAATTATTTAAATAATATGAACGTATACGTGTAAATAATTAGGACACTGCATTAACACTTACAAAAATAAAATCTGCGTATAAAACGTGAATGCAAACAGTTTTAGTCTTAACACAGTGACTTAATTATTATATTTAACAATTAGTGGAGCGAATTCAGTTTACTACACTTTACATAATATTGAAAGTATTGAAACGTAATATCCAGTTAACTACATATTTTTCGTTTATCGATATCAGCGATTACGTCAAGTCCTTTTATATACACAAAAAATATTACAAGAGCTTATCGATCAAGTTTTTGCCTTTGATGTTTGAAATTTTACATTAAATATGTTCCATGGACTGAGTGAAAGAGTGAACTTTGGTTCAAAGATGCTTCACGGCAATCATGTAAATAATAAAGCTTTGAATGTACGTGTAAAAATTACAATGCTAAAATTTATTTTAATTTCTTACACATAATTAATTTGATAACCTGGGTGTACCTATAGAAGATGTAGAAGTTTAGTTTTAAACAGAACACAATAAAATAGAGAATTGTTTCTTTTTAAAACTTGTTTAAATTTTTATTAATGGATGCTATCTAAGAAAAAAAAAAACTTCTACAAAAGCTTTCTTTTGTGCGCTCCTCGTTACATTAATACACTTTCAGTGTAATAAATTGAAAAACAGCAACACAGCTTTTCACCATCATCACGATAATTTGTATATAACAATTTTTAATTCACAACGAAGTAAATAGTGAATTCGCTCCGTGACATGCTCACTCAGAAACATCAATATATCTCATGCATTAGCATATCAACACAGCCAATAGCAACTGCTATAAGAATAAACACGGTGGATCTGGTGACTGATGAGAAAAACCAATCTGCTTCCAGATTTCCAAGTTGGTCTCGCACAGGGACAGACCGTTCCGATGCGAACGGAATCCAGGAGTGCTGGCGCGGGTCGGCCAGGGTGTCAACCTCGCGGTCGAGAGGTTCGTCACAGTCGCCGAGACGATAGCCGACGACAACCTCGAGGTCAAACAGGACATGTACGAGGCGTGCAAGGAGGCGAGGGTCGCTGGTGAGTTTTTTTTCTGTTTGTTCATAACTTTTTCCGTTCTTTCGCCTCGGTTCCGTGTATCTTTATCCCCAGTGTATGCGTAATGACTTGAAACGAATCTTGAGTGGAACACGAGAACAAAACAAAATCACTTCCAGAAGCATGAACTTAATTTTTGTTTAAGTACGGAGTTACACCATATTATGCAGGAATTTTTTCACTGCGAAAAGTCGGGATTATACTTCAAAAATTTATCGAGCGTTTCTTTTTTTCGCGCAAAAGTCGTAATGCTTGGTGAGGATAGAGCAGTGCTGTATAGTTGACCTATTTCGATTACTCAAACTTTGATGTTTGAAAGCTTATGCAATTAAGCCTGAGAGAGTTGGTTGTTTATCAACGGTACATTAAAAATAACTAATCAAAAAGTAAAACTTAAATGATATTAACGTAGAGGCGCTATTTTCAAATCTTTACGTTTAAATGGAACGGCACTTTAAAAAATGTAAATAAACTTTTATCTGAAATTCAACTGAAATCAAAGTGTTTAATCAGAGATCTGATGCAAAACATCGGCAGTAGATTATATAGAAGTGCATAACCGCTAAGAATTGTTGCAGAATAATCTATAGAAAAAAATATCTTGTTTGAAGCATTGAATTATGGATTATAATTTGGTGCGCAACAGTGAAGAACATGATAATTAAAATGTTTACTACCGACATATAAATACACGGAATGGGCCATATGGAATGGAGAGTAGATATATCCCGAGTCAAAGGCTTCCATTTTCAAATATGATATTTCCTTGAATTTATGTCGCAATATTTCACAATATAGCCCATATTATCTGATCGTATCTTATTCGTGATATAAGTAGCTTCACGTATCTTCATAATTTAGATGCAATATAAGCATTATAATCTGAGCTAGCAGTGAATTTAATATTATACTCAGGACTAACTTGAAAAAGGATTTTGAAACGCAAAAATAATAAGCCATTCATAATTCTGATGACGTCTGTTATAAAATGTTTATTATGAAAAGTTCCTTTATTTCTTGGACAAACAGAATTAATATTAGAATAAAAATAGAGAAATTCAAACTTACTCTCAAAATAGATTTTATATTCAATCCTTTCATTCACAAGTCCTTAAACTAACACTTCATTTCTTCATTCATTGTAGCTCTGGTGATTTAGAAACTCGGTAATTCGCTTTAACAAAAACTAGTGATTCCTTTAATAGTATGCATAAAGAACTGAAAAGCTATTGCTTCATTAACTTGTGAGTCCGAGAGTTCACCAGTTGGAATAATACATTTTCAAGAAAAAGACTGTAAAACTTTTTAAAAGTCCCCTTAAGGCACGTAATTCTCTAGTGGGTCTCCTTAATGTAATCCGGAATGAAAAGTAGCATAATGAAAAACTTTATTCAATGCGGATGGAAGTATGTTGGAGCTATATATAGATTTCCTACGTCGTCTAATGAATTTTTTTTTAAAAGCACTTTAATAAAAATGCATAAAGTTATGCCTATCACTGCGATCATTGAAGATATTTACCAAAATCTTTCTACCATTTCTTCAGGGAAATAACGAAACCATCTCAAATTTCATCACTGACTTTGCATAAAAAGATTTCATAAGAGGAAAATGAAAGCCACAATAAGAATAGATCTAAATTTTATTTTTTCACCGCAATAAGCGGCAAAAAAAATATTCAATCCTCGGTAGAAATAATCCTTCTAATATCCGCAGAGTGCGCTAAAACCAAATGAAAGTTTCAATTAAACGGAAGAAAAGGCGGGAAGAAAGGGGAAGAAAAAAAAACAAAAGAGCGCCCTTAGTCTCGGATCGAAGCCCGTAGCTCTGAAGGCGCGTAATTGGAAACATAAAGTCAACAAGAGCCGGTACTTTGCTCTGGTCGACTACTGCACACGGATTGCCTGGCTAAGCTAGATAAACATAATTAGCTCTACATGCAATCGCGCGAGCTCTCACCTTTATTTATTTATTTTTTTTTCTTTTCCAAAGCTGCATATTGATTGTCTATATTGGACAAAGGACTCACTTTATCAATCCTGAGCAATGCCGAAGACAAAATTCATAATGAACGTCCGCATGATCACTGCTCCGTTTCTTATTTAAATGTATTATTTAAATAAATATTCTTCATTATTCTCCTTGTTTTAGATTTTACTAAGTTTAATTTTCTTACATTCATTAAGTGGTGGTCATTAAGTGACAGTAATTAAAGAGTACACCAACACAGAAAGTAATGAGTTAAATCCTTTGGCTCGATGCGATCAATCTCGAGTGATATATATTGACGTCTGGTAAATATAAATTCTATTCAAATTTTTCTTTTAAAATTGTAATCAAATAACTCATTATTTTCTAAATAATAATTAAAAAAAATTGTTTTACGTTTCTTTACAAACGTAAGTATTTGAAAATACCGGCAACAAAGAAAAGTTTTATCGGGCGCATGGCAAACTTAACACTGCAGTTTTCACTTGATAAAATTTATTAATTATTTCTATTAAAAGTTTTTCTTTTTGTAACAAATCAATTGAATACTTTAGATGTAAAGACTTCTGCTTTCAAGTTGACTATAGAACATGCTGTCAAAATTACGATTCATAATTGTGAATTGATGTAGTTAGCATTTTCGGTCTCAGTGATGTAACGCATAGCCGATTTGCAGATCCTTCCACGCCTCGTCCCCTCGGGAAGCTTCCAGCTTAATCGACTTAATTACCTGCATTCGGAATTGAATCGTCAGCAACGCTGTATAGAGTTTGAGAGACTACGTATACGCTTACTATGCTCCCTCAACTCATTTGAGACGCAAATAATCCATACGTATTCGGAGGGAAACAGTCGAGTAAAGTTTACAATGCGTCTTGACTAACTTTACCGTAAATCATTGCAAATTGTAGACAAACGACCAAAACTCGAATAAGAATCAGAATATGTATTAAAGTTTATTAAACTGCTGATCAAATTTTATTTAATGGTTAAATTTTCTTAAATATCTGATTGTTCGTGTATACTGCCAACTCTGCGCTTAATCATTACATATGGATTAGATACGGTATCTTAGATTTTATATTTTTAAATTTTGCCCTGAGATTCATAATCAACGACTCTGAAAACGTAATGATATGATAAGAACTGTCCAATATAATTGTCAAGAAAGTGTGCGCCTTGAAAAATGAATATACCTGGAATTCGCATATTAAAAATAAAACTTAGACATAAAGTCTCCTTTACTTTTTGTACTGCATCGAATGTTGATCTTACAAGTATATACTTAATTCTGCAATAATAATAAACTAACTTTCTCAACCAAGAAGCAAAATTTATATTAACAAAAATTAATTACTTAGCTGTATACAGTATTAAACGTTATTTTTGGGCTATAAAGAATACTTTCTTGCGAAATTTACAAAACAATAACAGTACTAGAGATTTATTGGAAAACGTAATTTATCAAAACACGTTATACGCAGAAATTTGTCACGTAAAAAGCGAGATTTTGATGTCATCTTTCACGTTTCTCTGCACGTGTTCTATGTACGAGATCGCACTAGAAAATTTATGTCTCGCGTGAAAATTTTCGTACAAGTGGAAATTTCTCTTTTGCGAAGATTCGTGTACAAACATGACAAAAATCTAACTTAACTTTGATCCTGTGAGTAAACACTTTTTTTGCACTTTGAAAAATAATTCAATACATCAAGTTATTTTCATAAGTAGAGAACTTTGAAGCAGCTTGTGTTTTTGATATTCAGAATTTCTGATTTATTACGGTTTTTGAAGTTATGTTTAAAAATGACTTTTTCGAAAACGAATATTCCCAATTTATCTGACATTTAAAATATTCACTATAAATACAGGCTTTTATATGCTGCAATAAAATTTGAGTGACCTACGATTCGGTTTGGTTTGAATCGGATTTTAATTCAGGAATTGTCAAGATTTTAATTTTTACATTAAAAAACGTATTTCACATTGTAAACATTTTTTGGTAGATTTTCGCAGTTCCATAAAAGTAAGTTTTGTTATTTACCAAAGTTCTGGATCAAATTCTAGAAATCTTATATATATACTTGTATATCTGAATAGCTACTTCTACATTATTTTCCGCATGAACTAACTTTCCGATCAAATGGTGTTGCATAAAAAATAAAAGAAACACAATAATTTTTATGTACATATAAAGACTTATCTCACATAAAGACTTTGGAAATTTCACTACTTTTACAGATAATAAATATGCAGTAGTTTGTTAGTGGAACTCGAACAATCACAATTGTTGAAGCAAAAGTATAATTTAAAAATTCCTGACCTCTACATTTTACCTCTCGTAAAAATAAATATATCTTCAAAGAATTCCGAACTAATCCATTGGCTTAGATCAGATAATGAAATGACTTCTTCAACCCAATTCTTTAATAAAGGATTTTGAGGGACTTCGAAATTCGATTTACTTGCTTTTATGTACGTATTTTCTTTATCATCAATTTGAATCCCATACAAAATGTAGTAATGAAAAACTATTCAAATTTTTTTTATACCAAAATTAGTTACCGAGTAAACGCATTTAGTTCCTAAACAAAAATATTCCATCGTTCGATTAGTTTGATAATGCTAAAAATCATTATTATCGATTTCTCTAAACCAGATATATTCCGAAGAGACAAGCCTCTTCGAAAAATATAACATTCCCGGCGGCTACCACTATCTTACTGACGAGTCCATCACAATGGTAGCCTTAAACAAAACGCCTTTTTACTTTTGCCATGTTTCTCTCTGGAAATACCGTAAACCTTATCGGACGAGGACAGAAAATAGCCTGTTGTATTTGTCGAAGTGGCTTACCTTTCGAAAACGATACAATAATATTTTGAACAATTACTTCCTATTGCTTTATTTAGCACGCTTATTCTATTTCTACTAACCTTGATAAAATGATGATATTTAAAAAATCAATTAAATATTGATGTATTGATAAAATGAAATGTTTAAAACTGTTTTTATTACGTCGTAAATGCCCAAAACCTGCTTAGTTTTGCAATTTCATCTATTACATTTTTACAACAGTATTTATATAAGATAAATCTTTAACACCAAAACTTTATTTCGACTTTAATAGCCTTTTGGAATTGTCTTAACTTACTGATTTTTAGTGCAAGCAGTTAAAGCTTATCTTTGACAAGAAATATTACGCGTTAAATATACTGTAAAAAATTGTGCTGTCGCTTCAGAATAAATCGATTGCATTTAATGCTGTAATCGTCCAATCATAAATAATGCACCGCTATATGCTATACGTTATCCGATGCAATTGAACTTTTGAACGAAGTTAAGGTGGTTCCTCACGAAATCGTAGTGCTATTATTATGGACAAATATATTTTGTTCTTTAAATTTCAAATAAAATAATAGAATTAAGTATTTTGTTATTCCGGTTGCAGAATAAATTTTCGAGAAAAAAAATTATAGTTGCTTTGTTCTGTATGGTGTTTAAGGTAACACATATGCATGGACGTAATGTAACGCAATATTTCGTACATTATTATTCAAACTGTAGATAATAATGTAAAAATAGGATATGAAAAATCGGGGTAACCGAACTGATTAAAAACATATTTATTGCAGAAAATTGAAAACATAAGCTCTTCCATATAACGACGTTATATGTATTGTTACGTACATGCAAAATTAATATTATTATGTAAACATCTTTATTTTGATACTTATGTCAAGTAAAACGATCCTAAAATTTATAAATAAATATGAGAAACATCATTCATCCATATCGAGCAACAATTTCCCAATCTTTATTTTACACTCTCAATTCACTAGGGAGTCCGTGAAGAACTAGTAAGATAAAGACTTACAATAATCCTACTGCTCCTACAATAAATTATAAATATCCAATGCTAAAAATACAATAGAGATGATAGAATGAAGATTAGTATATGCATTACCTGTACCTCCTTTAGCGATAGGTTCACTTTTATCTAAAATATTTGGAATATCCCATATGACCATGGCAATAATTAACGACTATCTATAATGTGTGTACTGTGCTCTTAACACCAAAGAGGAATACCGCAAGCAATGCATGCGCAACCTTGGCAAATTAAATGAAGCAATATTGACACAAAGTTATAGATATCGAAGCCAAACATGCGATTATAAATTGACTATTATGTGCATTTACTACCTAATGATACCATTTAAAAAAGAAAGCTTGAAAATAAATACTATATGTATATAGTTAAAGTGTCGCGCGCGTCAATAGCTCGACATAAAGCTTTCCATCTCTCGACGCATTAAATTCAAAACTGTTTCGACAACGGAAATCAGTTTTTTATCTCAGCCACTAAAACTTTAATGCGTATGTCTATGTCGTGCTGTTGGCATAACGACGTTGCAACACCCAGCTATATACATTCTATCTTACGGCTTGTTGCACGCTCGCTAACTTTAAATTATCATAGTTACCAATTAACGCGCGCTCTATCGTAATGCAAATTGTCGTAAAATTAAAGCGCGACCCATCGAAACCCTTTATATACGGTATTAAAAAGACCGAGGTCTGAAGAAGGCTCCCAAGGATATAGTACATTCAATGCCTCTCTCTCTCTCTCTCTCTCTCTCTCTCTCTTTTTTAATTAAGTTTGTCTGCCAACGCTTTTTCGCGCTGTAGCTATGCGCTAATACTGAGAAAATTAAAAATGTTGCTTCCTAGGACACCAAAGTGAAAAGCGATCGGGATAATCACACTGTATAGAAACTTCGTTTTCAGCGACAGCCTAAAAAAGCGAACGAAAAACAAACATATACTCGGATCGGCGTAGGCGAACTTTTTAATCCTCTCTAAGTAATATCGGGTAAGCCTCGATCTCTCTCAAAACTCGCGAAACTTTGCGCTTATGCAATCTCGCGCTAAAGAGAAACAAAAAACGAAACGGACGACCAAAGAAATCCCACGCGTATGTAACGTAGAGAGAGAGAGAGAGAGAGAGAGAGAGAGAGAAACAGGCGGTGCCATTCAAAGTTTACTGCACACACACACACAGTAATTTTAACGCGCGCAATCAAGCTTGACGATGTTCAATGGTGAAGCAGCCGCGAGAAACGCAACGATGTCCCGTTTCGCACATTCTTGGCCCGGGCGAAATTCACTCTGTCCTCTCCGTAATAATACACAAGTTTCGCCCTACCCTGCTGTAGTCTCTCTTCTGCTCTATATACACGCGGACTTTATATTGGTCGCGCGCGCCGTCGCATACACGAGCCGATAACGCGAATAATATTCGCCGGTCCGTACGATAACGGCTTCCGCGTAATTAACTGGGAATGGCCCGTCATTTCGAGTATAACCACCGTCGATCTACCCGAGACTTATACAATATCGGTACAGCCTTCGAAAACTATATTAATGCCGGAACTATTAGGAATTTTAGCGCCTCCTACCCGTTACACGTCGCCCCCCTCCCCCCGACAATTTGAGCTGTTTAAAAGGCGAGTTTATAACGAGCTGAAATTACGTGTGTGTGTGTGGGTATATATAGAGCATGGTGCGCTTACAAGGATTAGCAAACTTTTTAACAACTGGATTCGAAGAGCTGCAGCTGCAGCGGCTGGAACGCTAGTTAGAATTTATAAGTACAAGTGCTCCGGCTCGACGGAATGGGTACTTTGAGTTTCCGCGAGGAGGTTGTTTTCAACGTAAAAACGAAAGAGAGGACTTCGGGTGATTTTTACCGCCTTGATAATATGTTCGTAATCTTAATACTAACCCCCTCTAATTAAACTTGCATTTACGTCCTTCTATGAAGTATATATATACTGATTATTCCAAGTACCGGGTAAAATTAAATTTTTTTTTTTTAATTTGGACGAAATCGTTTCCCATAGCTTATTCCGACTACTGCAGGTCGACCTGCATATAAATTAACGTAGTTAAAATTCCAAATTTTAGTTTGTGCTTATAGCTACAGATACTCACTATAGACACGTGATTTTCCTTCGCATAATCATATTTATTTATGCACTTACAATTATTTTAATTATTACATATATACAATTATTTAATTATATTATAGTATATTTAGGTACGGGATGTACTTACATGTACTCGGTTCACCTAAATACAGCGCATGATTCTCTGTAATTCGCATATGTATTTCGATGTACAATCAATGCACTTTGATGCACTTGTACATACCGCATGCACTTTGAAGCAGCGCTGGTAATGGTATATCTATTGACTGTACTCAATAACAATGGATACTCGATTTTCGACTTCTGGTGCAGTGTAATGTAACCGAGGACGGCGTTACAGACTATAACATATTGAAATCTTTTATACATATACATCTTTTTTTTTTTGTACAATATTCATATTCAGTTGGCAATTCACGAAAAATAAGTAACAAACAAAACAGTTTATTTTCTCAACGCATGGTTAATTCAATCGATCATAACTATAGTCAGTCTCTGATTCAGCTATAAGCAAAGAAAGTAGCTATTAATCTCAATTATTTTCTATAGTTTCATAAAAGTGATACCACTCAAAACCAGTATACTGTCTCTCTTAAGAATTTAAACTTTGTGTTTAATAAGGTTGTTAGAATCAGTTGTATAGCCGCGAACTCTGTCATTCATTCTTTGTAAGTACATACCTTATAGGTTAAATTAAGCTAAACATTCTTGCCGCATTATTTAGTCAAAAACTAGTCTCTTGCTTGAAAAAATACTCAAATTCCTACCAAAGATCTTTATACTCTCTCAAAGTGGCAATTATATAATATTTCCGTCTCCAAAAGATCGTTATCACGATCTCATCTCTCCAAAGCACTGGATTTGTCAAATACCATCGCATCGTCGTACTGCACTTTGCATTTCCCCGAGCAAACGTTAAAAGCAAAGTAATAAATGCTCGAGCTTCTTTAAATTCGCAAACGAAGCCGGCCGGACGCCTGCGCGGGGGGTTCCCGCGCTCGTAATTCCCAACCCACTTGAGCCCCTCCTCCAGCATTCGACTCCTCTATCTCGGGAACTCGCGCTCCGGCAAATTACTCCAGTGTAGACTGCGAGTCTCTCTCTCTCTCTCTTGAGTTGGCTTACATTCACTTGAACCTCCCGCACACGCGCGTACAGCCGCGTATATATAACGATAGCTTCCAATGTCTTTCGCCTCGAGTGACCGACTCTCGGAGAGTCTCTCTCTCTGTCACTCACATACGTGCACTCAGGCTGTGGTGTCCCCTCGTCGTCTCATTTGTAACCGAACGCTCGAGCACTACGGCCTGCACTGCATATACTCGGAATGTAGCTCATGTATAGGGAGAGAGAGAGAGGAGGAAAAAGAGTCCTCGCTCGATACCCACTCGGTGTGCAGCTGTACACATTTGATTTCTCCGAGGCATCGAGACCCTCGCTCTATCCGCACTATACCACCACTGGCGCCCATTATAGTTTCAAAAGCAATTGAGCCGATTCCAAGGGAAAGCCGTACGTATACGGTCTGTTGTTATCGACCATCTTTTGCGCCCTCGCTTAAATTCAGTGCGTTTCTCTGTACGCGAAAGAGAGACGAGTGTGTATCTGTGTGCAAGTGGTATATATAGGGAAGCGCAGGCGATGCGTGTGTGTGTGTGTGTATGTGTATATCGTGTGTGGGGTATAACGCGTGTACTTGTGGAAGGAAAGTTATACAAGGAGAGAAGACGACCTTTAGTTCGTAGGATTTTCATGAGGCTTTACCACGGAAACAAAAGTAATGTGACGTTTAGCGGGACGAGTCTGGTTCAACGCTGGCTGCTGGGTGTCAGCGAAATAGCGCCTTCTCTCGCTCTTTCGACGACTTACCCTACTTTAGCGCCATTATCATACATTTTATTCCTTTTGTTTATGCGGGGAGGAGTAAATTTTGGGCCGGGACAGAGGCCTTCGCTCACTTTAACTTGTGATTTAACTTGCGTTTATACCCGATGCTCAGGTTTGACAAACCGCTGCTCTTACGGGATTTTTACGACTAGGAGATGAATTGTGTAAGTTTTAAATGAGCACATGATTATTTGCGTAATTATTCACTGAATGGCAAACGTAAGTAAACTGTACAAGCTTATAGATTACAAAATAAGAAACATTTTGTAAAGAGAATCAATTGTCTAGAAGAAACACTGAATTATGCTTTGTTAAAGTTTGATGGTTAATATATCTATAGACATAAAATTAGTGGAAGAGTTCCGAGTACAATCAGGCGTTGATGTCCAGAGATATACTACTCATAATAAATTTCGAACTTTAATAAGATGAATGTCAGTTCCTCTTTGGTCTAGACAGATGATACGATCTTTTTGCAAAACAATTCTTATTTTGTAAACTATAAATTTATATATAGACTTTCCCTGAATGGCAAACGTTAATTACAATAATAATTAAATATACCGTCGGAATGATCCAAACTATTAAGTATTAGTTACCTATTGTTTTGTCTATTTTAAAAACGATTTTATTTTTTATTTTTGAACAAAACTTAAAAATCTATTTTTTTTACTAATTTTCAGCATTGTGTTGAAAACTATTTTGCGAGTTTCTCTACATATTTATCAATAATTCAGTTGTACCTTCCCTTAACACGAGAAAATTAGTTTCATAACCATAGAAAATTTTAGTTTCTAGAGTTCGAAGCGATATAATCAACTTTTGAAAACGTAAACTGACCCAAAAACTACGGATCGATGAATCGTTCAAAGTTTCTGATAGTAAAAAATCGAATTTGTCTATTCTAACGTACACCAGCAGGATGATTATTAAATTTTTTTAAACTCAGCTGGTATAGGAAGTAGTTTAATTCTAAAATTATCAATTACATGAAACGTAATGATGATAGGTAGTTATTATAAGTTTGCTCATAAAACGAATTGAAGCTCATTAGTTTTAATCGTAATTTAAGTTCGTAAATTAATTTGCGTATTAAATTATTAAGTCAGTGAAAAGTTTCTTATGGTCAATAATTTATATTAAATTCTAACCGAGATAGTTTTTAAGACAGCAGCACGTAATTTACATTAGCAATATAAACGTGCTAGAAAATTAGCACGTTCTGCTTAAAATATGGAGGCTATAAATTATCATTCGAAATACTGGGAATCTCGTCTTTCGTTTCCACGAAAAAGTATTTAAAGTACAGTCAATGAAGTAACATGCAACGAAATATATATGTAGAGTGCTTAATCTGTGACTCTTGAAATAATCATGTAATCTTCGGCAACGCTGCTGTGAAAAGTTCACTGTGATAAGTCGCAAAACGCCGAGAGAGCAGTTTAGAAAAATAAGATACTGAAATTATAAAATGTCATAGAGTAAAAGGTTGATTATTCGACTTTTATAACATTCGATATTACTAAATAACTATTATGCAATTATTATACAATAATTATAATTTTATTTTATTTATTCCTTTTATTTTTAAAATTTCACGATTTTAATCATGTTTTTTTTCCAAACTTTGTGTTTTTGTGTTTACAAAATAATTGGTAATTAATGGTACATATTCTCGAATGATTTAAAAGCAAGCTTAGATTAATTAAGCTCATATTATATTTCAACTTATTTCGTAGCGATAAGTCTTCAAAATGAACTTTGAAATCAAATTTCTTAAAACTTCAAGCAAAGTTATTATGTTTTCAAGAAGCTCGTTAATTTTAAAGTTGTAAATTACAGAATTCATTTTGAAATTAAGGGAAAATGTAACTGCTGCAATTTGTAATGACTATTACTCCATTTCCTTTAAACTATAAAGTCTTTACATAAAGTCAGTTCTAATGAAAGTAAATAAACTATTTTCTATAATGATAATTTAGTTTGTTATACGATGAAACTTGTAGAAAGTTATTTTATTTTTCTCAAAAATTTCGTAAGCAATAAGTTTTTGACGTATTTTCCTTACATGACCCGCAAACAATATAACAAATTGATAATTTATCTCGTGCAATTAGAGCGTCATAACGTGATACAGAAACTACATGAAAGTTTGATCTACTAGACGCAAGTGTGAAAAAGAAGAAAGTTTTTATATTTTTACCGCGATGTAAGCCTTCACTTAAAAATTCTTAAGACTTCCACCCGGGAATTCCACACTCTTTCTCGTAGAAGAAGTAAATGGAGTTAACTCGCTCAAAGTATTATTGAAGGATTTCATTTCTTGACACGTGAAAAGAAATCGCGGAGTCTGGGCCTGCGAATGCAGGACCCGCAGCTCGTTACCTCACTCGCTCTGTCAGGCGAGTATGGCAAAATCGCTTTGTCGTGCGCAAGATAACAAACCAATCGAATTCTCTTTGGATTCCTCCAATTCGTTCACTTCATATAATACGTTCGAAGGCAACGCGCGCAGTCACCGAAATTCACGCTCATCATATATGTGCGGAAAAGAATATCGCGCGCTATAGTCCGCGAGCATATAGCGTCGAACTACTTATCGATAAAATGATAGCTATGGCATTAGGCATTTGATGTGAATAAATTTTGAATTTTCTTTGAGAGGAAATCGTTTTAGTAAGATTTAGATGTTTAAAACTTCCTTCTTTAATAAAGTAAACAACGAACTTAAAACTTTAATAAAGCGCTGACAATCGCCGGTCAATTAAAAAAAAAATAGAATTATGGCGTCGTCAAGCCGGAAGATATCAATTTGTAATATACTCCGGCTTCCTCTTCAACGGATCTTTGCTTTCATTTCTTTTAGTTTGCTATTATAAGGACTTTAGACTCATAGATTAAACATGAAGGTTTGAGAAAACTAATGATATAAAAGTTACGACCGAAATAATAATAACGTTTTAGATAAATAAAATAGTGATACGAATTAGAGATTTTACGGTTTTTAATTAATACGTTGAGGGGGCTATGAAATCAGAATAAAATGCAGTGCTTAGGAGGAATGTGATAAACGTTCGATTGACACAGTTAATAGTATTTAATTTGTTTTTTTCTTTTTACATGTATCGATCATACATCCAATCTTTTTTGAATGGCTTCTCTTTAAATAAGCTGTGCTAAATTTGCCCTTTTTCTTTGCTCAAAAAACTTTTTCATACACTAAAAGCTGGTTCTAATTCCGTAGATTCCTCTCGCAATTTGATTGGGGACCGGTACGGCAAACCTCCATTTAATTTTCTCGAAACCTCGTCAACTACACCGTAAATCCAAGTGTGTAACTAGGAAGTTATGCCGCCTATGTTTAATACGAATAACGCACATCCAAGTGTGCAGTAAAATCTGCAGCACAGACGCGTTAACATTAACACACTTGAATTTGCCGTGTACTTATACAAGATTACAGGGCAAATAAAAAGCAGTATCATTATTCCGGTTCGATAGTGAATGCCAGTCAGCAGCAGGGCTGCACAGCTAATCCGTACACGTTTCATCAGGTGAATCCAAACAAAAGCTTCACTAGTCGAGCGAGAACAACACACATAATATAATTCAATCGTCGGGGATACCTTTCCGCGCTTTAAAATCTCCAAGCGTCTATCCGTCCTATACCTCGCGATTACCATTATCGTCCTATTCCCTTAACGCACACGTATATGCACACACACAGAGACATACATGCGAGAGCTGCGCAGGATATGACATCGAGTCTCGAGCGATATTGTCGAGGTAGCCGGGCGGCGCGGGCGCACCGATTCATGCATCGACGCACTCTGCGCTCTCTCTCTCTCTCTCTCTCCCGCTTCTTATACATATACCCTCGCCGAGTTTCAGCCGGGCGAATCTCCCGCTTGTTCGCCCGCTCGAGAGGGGTTTGGCTGCTGCTCTCTCTCTCTCTCTCTCTTAGTGTGTGTGTATGTGAGGGAGAGAGGGAATAAAATCCGACGTTTCCTGACCTACATTCGACGCGCGGCACGCGCCCCCCCCCCTCTTTTCCACCCGGTGCCTCTCTCTCTCCATACTCCCCGTCCCTGAAAGATTTTCAGCGGGGCTATATCCTCCGCGGGGGTAACACCGAGAGCGCAACCGAATCTCTCTCTCTCTTTCGGCTCCTATATATTTGCAACTCGCACGAGAACTCAACGAATGACGAATGGCTTCTGGCGCGAGACGTAAAAAATGTTAAGTATAGGGAACACGTGCGCATGTGTGCGCATGTGTGTGTGTGTGTGTGTGTGTGTGTGTGTGTGTGTGTGTGTGTGGTGACGGTCAGATGGGAAATGGGCTAATCTAGAACCAGTGGAGCTCAAGATGACGTAGGTAGATGCGTGTCGTATATGCGCGTTGAGTTTTCGGCACCGACCGAAGCGGCGTTCGATCGAAGATGTGTTTAATCAGAATGCATCATCGGTGAAGAATTTCCAGAGGGGAGCTTCGAAGGTTGTCTGCATATATATCAATGATGTGTTGCAAAGACATATATAGGTTAATCTTAACATTTATCTTTCGAGCATTCGATCTCTGTATATACATATATATGCGCCGTCTCACTCGTGGATTTCGACTGTCGACTTGACTAATAGCCGGAAATTGAATTATTCATCCTGATATTGGATTGCTTTTTAACATTGTACTATCGAACCGTGGTTCATACTAGCGTTCGGGGAATTGTCATTGTTGAGCGGAAATTGAAAAAAAGGAAAGCCGCAACGAGAGCTTGAGCCAATGTCGACAGAGATTTATCAACGAATCTATATAGAGATTTTATATTATTGAATATTGAAATTAAAGAGCTCGAGGAAGTAATATCCCTGATAAGGTCTCGCGGCTCGATCCAATTTATACAATAATAAAGTACAAATATTTCCTACACCAATAAGCACTCGATATCCTTTATAGTCGTTTTTCGACATTTCTGTACCTCTTTTGTTCGCGTTCGTCATTCTATATACACAATCAAATCGTAATTGCCGAATTGAAGATGGAAACTCCCGATGCACGCGAATAAGCTACGCTTTTTATACTCCAAATGTATATATAGGGACAAAGACTTTCGGAAGCTCGACAAATACAATAACAATTTACCCTCAAATATTGACCTCGAAAAAAGAGGAAGAGAAGACAAAAAAAAAAGAGAGAAAAACCCTACAACAGCCTGAGAAAAGACTGTTCTTTTGTGTCGACAAACCAGTTACCCGTTACACGCGCGCAACACTCACCTCAATATGAAGTGCATCATTCACGTGTATATCGAGAGAACAAAAAGGAAATGGAAGAGTACGAGAATCGTCTCTCCGCTGGCATATACAGAGGCAAAGAGACAGAGAGAGACGCGGATACAAAAGGGAGATAAAGCTAGTGCATAACCTATGTACGCATTGGCCAAAGTGAAGCTGGATTCGAGCTTTCGACTACTACTACTACGTGCTATACACGCGTGGGGCAAAATGTGTATATATATATATATGTATATATCGATGGTACACCGCGACACGCCGATGGCAGTAGCTGTGACACAGTGTGTCGAGAGAGAGAGAGAGAGAGAGAGAGAGAGAGAGAGAGAGACTGACGAAGGGGAGGGGAGCAACGAACGAGCCTCCGTGTAAAATGGGTTAGCGGGCCGTACACGCGATTTCCGCGACTCGAACGGCCGTGCATACACACGATTCAATTAATCGCGCCCTCGGGTGTGTTGGGTGCGCGTTATATAGAGGAAGCGTTTCATTGCCCTATCTAAAATTGACCGAATATCGTGAAAAAAAACACAGAGCTGGAGGTTTCCTCGAAAATGGGGTCAGACGTATTATATTTTAGCCACGAATTTCCGGCCCCGTTTATTATTATTTTACTGTACCTAGATCAATTACGCGAACTGGACTCGGATATGCCAAAAATTAGCTCGTGTTTTGAGAATACATTATATGCTGAGAAGATGAATTGTGGTTTACTCGTATTGTGTTTTAAATTTTGTCGTCATATGCAGGACAACTTTTTTTTTTTCACAAGAGTTAAATATCTTTTTATTATCTAAGCGATGGTGTCATGACCAACAACTTTCGCAACGAGCAAGATTCAAAGTATTATAAATTAATCGCTTCGTTTACCCGTGAAAGTTAAAATAAAATGTTGAGATAAAAATGAATAATGAATTTAAACTTCATTTTCGGGCTGACAATCACTAGCGTCAGCTGTTTTACATGCGAGTCCGGTATAGGAACGGCCAAAAATAGGTTTTAAACACGTACAATGCCGTAGTTACTTTTAGAAAAAAGAATTTAATTATAAAATCGATTGATCGTGACGAGTATTTCCCTCCAAAAATGGGAGGCAAATCGAAATACCACGCGTCTGTATATATACATATATGAAAATTCGCCAGCAATGGGAAAACGTCGGCACGGATAAATACGCGCGAGCTGTGCGTTTTAACTTTCAGTAATTGATTTATCATCGGTGGCTTTATTGCTTTTCGCCGAGAAATAAATCTCTCGCAGTATTACAAATTATACATCGGCATACGAATGTTGCCGCTCTCGGCCATTAATTCAAAATTATCTTTTTGGGTATAATTATATATAGAGTTGACGGCGTTGTGCATACCGCGATTTCTTTATTTTTTTTAACGGTTTCGGGATATTTGCATATTTAGCTTGACAAGCGATTGCGTGTACGTAAATATGCTCCATTTATCGATGGATATTGCACGGACGGTTACGGAACGACGGTTTATTTATTGATTTTTAAAAGGGTTTTAGACGAGAAAAATATTTTGTGCGGAGAACCTCCTTTTTTTGTTTAAACGTATGCTAACGGGACGTGGGGAGCGAATGCGTTTTGTTGTATTTTATTATCTGAATGACTGGTTTGCACTGCTTCCGGAAAACGGAAATACAGAATATTATTCAATTTAATATTTTGTCGGTAAAATTGTTATCTTCCCAATATAATATTTATTTTCTTTATTTTTCGATAGTCTTCAAATATTTACCTATTGATCATTTACTTCTTAGTATATACCAATTTCGTTTGAATTGATGTAAGATTCTGATATTTCGGTTCATAAAAATTATATTTAAAACATCTATATATGTATAAACGTACAAACTTTAATAATTCAATATTTTGTATTTTTGTCTTTTAAGTAATATTTTTGGTAAATTCAAAACTTTATTATTATGCTATAAGAACTTCTTTTACGTAACCGTTTTCCCGATGAGCCCATGAGAGTATCAACATAAAAATTTCGTCTTCTCTCTCATTTCAAGAATCATTTGTAAAATAAAGAGAGAAAGTACTTACGACTAGAATTTTTACTTTTACATGCACATGTATCCTTTTTTTTTTTCTATATTGAACACTTAATGAATATAAAACAAAAACTCAAGTTTGATTTCGACAGGCTATAATAATTTTGTAACACTACCTGCTACTAAAACATCAGAACGTAAATTTTTTTTTTAGTTTCTTTCCTAGCAATTATATTTTTCCTGGGTTCAGACAAATTAGTCCAGTCATTCAGCTGCTTCAATAAGTAATGATACGAGGGAAGACGTTTTTCTTGAAATACTGCTTATTCTAGGAAAGTAAAGGTCAAAATAATTGAAATTTTTATAAGAATAATATTCAAATATTCAGAAACTGAAAGAATAGCGGGAAGTCCGTTACTTCGGTGATTCATACATTTTTTAAAAAGTAAGGAGATGCGACATTTCTTACGCGGAACAATGTTATAACAAAACTAGAAAAAGCATATTTACTAGCTTCTCTCACAAAACATACCCTTTTCTCTGCAGCAACTACATCAGCTGCATATCAAAAAATATCGATCAGAGTAACTTGCACTCTCAGAAAACAATATTGCGTAATAATATACATTTCAAGCTACCAACCACGTGCAAAAAAAAAGTTCTGTACATGAAACCCTGTACAATATCGTTTGCTCAGTGCACAAAACTCAAATGCAAACTGTATCACCTGCGCCGATCTCCACGTAAAAAACTCCCCATTCCATTCCTCTCGAACGATGGATTTCAAAGCGCAGCCGCGGAGTGAGAAAAGAGAGTTTATAGCCGGGACTCGTCGCGATGTTATAATGAACAGTATTTAGTGAACCGCGAATAAATGAGGACAACTCCCCGCGAATTTATGGTGCCCCGGTAGCTCGAAATTTTGGCCTCGAACGCGATAAATTGCCCGGGACACCAGAACTGCCGCCGTGGGAGAGTCTCGAGTCCCCGGCTGCTGCCGTCACCACCACCCCGACTGTTTCCAAAATCACGAGATCGCATGTAATTAAAGAGCGAATGCGGCCAATTGATTGCGATACGCCAGTGCGGCTAAACCAAAGAGAGAGTACAATGGGACAACTTTCCCATTAATTGGCACTAATTCGATTTACCGCGCTTTTACGGCTTATACGCCGCGAAAAAGTATATTCATAAATTAACCTCTCGATATTATGCATATTCGAGATGTATATATAAGATTTTAATGTCCACGGGCAGGGGCATTAAAATGCAAGTTCGTATATTAATTTACGAGAGACGATTATCACACGAAACGACTCGCGTATCTGATAATAGATCCATAAATTCTAGTCTATTAGGTCTATTACGTGCAATTTGCCTTTTGTTTATCTGCCTTTAAATTTCTCACATGTCTAAGAGAATCGCAGCTCTCGACTTTTCCCGAAATAATCGTTCCGAGTGCATCATTCGTTTCCCCTATCGTGTCACCTTAATCAATTCTGTTATTGTACGAAAACATTTTGCCACCGCGACTTTATCCATAAATCATAAGCGTAAAAACAGGACGATGTGTATACGGAGAGAAGTCATTATCGGTTATGCTGAATAATATATGTATAAAATCGCAGCTCCCGCGAATTCAATCATCCCATCGGCAATTACAGCGATCTCGCGAGGCTAAATGAAACGAAAAGGTTATTTCGCGGGATCTCCAGAGCGGCGTTTTATCGGATTTGCATGCCTAAGTTGGTACGAGGACGCGATCCTTCTCTTTTCTTGGCTCTGCTGCTGCTACGGCGGCGAGAGAGAGAGAAAATCTGCAACTCGGGCCGTGAGACGGAATAAAAGTGTGTTTTCTCTCGAGAGAGCATCTCCTCCCCCCGCATTCGCGGAAAAGTGTGGGAAAAATACATGTGGTGTTATATGTCTAGGTTAGCTGCGGGGTGGGATTTTCGCCGGCGAGAATACGATATACGTTCTCGCCTGATGGAATTTTCGCAGTCAAATTTTCTTCGATTCCATATACATCCGAATTCTTCCGAGGGAAAAAGCGTATCGCGAACACACACGCAGTTTGAGCAAATGGCAGTTTATTAAAATTCCACGGATGTATATATCAGCTCGTATTCTAATCACTTACTTAGCGGATCTTCTCTGTTTTATATTTTATTCGCTTGTCCGATAAATTGAGCATTTTGTATTCATCCTCGTACACGTGCACATATCTATAATATATTTATAAATAAAGTTTGGATTCAATAGAAAATCTATATATATTTATATGTAAAGTCGTCAAATTTTGAAGAGAAGTCCGTGAAAATAGCGATTTACAAAAGTTTATATTTAAAGGATAAAATCAACCGCATGGGAAATGCTTTTCAAAAATTAATTTTACGAAGCTAAACGAAATTATTGATCGGTGCGCGCGTGCCGTTAACCCAGTCTCTCTTCTCTTTCGAATCAACTAGCAATTTGCTTTTTGTTTTTGAGTACCATCGACAATGAAAAGCTAATCGAGACCTTTTCAAAAATACCTTGAAACACCTTTTAATACAGAAAGTACTGAAAATCCTTTGTAAATGTATTATATTAAAATAATATATACGAAGGTATAATAATGTAAAAATAAATCGACAGCCCGTGAAATAATATAATTCCTAGGGGATAATAGATAGCAGACGATTCCCCATTGGTCAGAGAATAAATATTCCATCCGTCGCAAAAAGCATGGAGTCAATTTTTGAAACGAGAAAAAAAGTCGCTCTTACTCATACACAGCCGAGCGCAAAATCACCAAAGGTATATCACGCTCCAACTCGTCTCCCACATATTCCCTCTTTATTCCCGTCGAAAAAAAAAGAAGAAAAAAAAAACAGTCAACGTGCCTTTTCCGCTCTCTCTCTCCGCAGACGTGAATTAGCTATACGGAAGAGCCCCATAGGCACTCTCTGCACACAGTCTTTCTCGCTCCCCCTCGAGAGATAGACTCGCAGCCGCAGCTCTGTAAGCACACGCGAAGACAGTGCGAGTACACGACAAAAGCCAGGCGCGTGTAAAACAAACGATAAAATCCTGTATGGCTAGGGGCCAAGCGCTGTGCCGTCGACTTTGCCACACTGCGTATGCCAAATGTCTTCATTGTATCTCTCTCTCTCTCTCTCTCTCTTGGCGGCGTATCGTAGACACGCGGTCGCACCGCTTTCTTCGAGCCTATATATATATATGCTTCGCTGTTGCGCGCAACACTACGCGCGGGACTCTTAAGGGCCGCCTCTAATGGGCCGTAAATTTTGAGTGTATACGTGCATTGTTGAAAATTAATGCGCTGGAGGAAAAGAGTTATATATATATATATATAGGCGCAAGTTCGCAGATAGAGGCGATAGAGCTTGACTTTTTCCTTTTATTATATTGTATCGCGCCTCTTTGACGTTTTTTTTATATATGAGCGGTCGAGTTTTGAGGTGCGAGCGCGAGGTATTAAACGTGTTTTCGTATTGCCCTGTGCTGCTGCTGCTGAACTGGAGCGTTGTTGATGGAGATTGCTGGTTTGGGACCGCGGGTGTCGAGAAGGACACAGTTTTAGTGGTTTGTCCTATATGTGTATTTTCTGTGCTCGCCCATCTCTCTCTCTCTCTCTCTCTCTCTCTCTCTCTCTCGCTCGCACGCGCTTTTAAGCGCTGAGAATTCGGTCATGTTTATCGACGACTGATTTGGATTATGGAAGATCAGCGGTGGTGAACGTTTAATGCCGTTCTTTCAATCTCGTTATTGATTTTTCCGTCCAATAATTTATCGGAAACGTCGCCATTATTATTATTATTATTTATTTATTTCTTATATAAAAAGTGTCGAAAAACTCAATAATGAAAGACTTAAAATGTTATTTCTCTTTGCCGAGTAACATGAGGCAAGTCGTTAAGCTGAGTCCTAGTGGAAATGGATTTTAAGTATGAAGACGTGCCAAAAATGTTCTACACAATAACCACGTGCTACATTTAAACTATTCCAAATAAAATATAAATTATGCTATCAAAATATGACAGAATTCATATGTAGATTTATTCCACAAACAATATTATTTTTAAATTACATCACAAAATGTAAAAATCGCAGCTTAAATGAAAAAGAAATGTTTACACTTGGCTCGTGCACTTTAAAGTCAGGCAAATAATTGAATTTACCAAATAAAGTATATCTTTTATAAAGGTTTGCTCTTCAACACTTTAGGTAGCAATATCACTTTTTTTTTAACCTCCCGTCCCTAAATGCACTTTCATAAGTTCAATACCGCAAACTTTCCTCCAATTGCATTTGTACCATAGAACCGCGGGGGATGCATTTTATTTAAAAGTTTACACAATGGCATAGCGCCGGTACAACCTTATCCCGCAAAGCGAGCGAAATTCCAGTTTTATAAAAAGAAAAAAAGAAAAAAAATCAATGAACTTTTTATCTCTGAACCGCAATTATGTAAGCTCGAGCCATTGTTCGCCAAACTGACCTTCTAACGTCTTTACCAATTATTCCGTCTCGAGACAAACTCACCGGCGCACAGCCGACGAGGACAATATCATCGAGTAGAATAATCAGTTCGTTTCTATTTCATCTCTCCTGCGTTTTAAGAGTAAGAATCCCGGCTAATCCAATATCATCGCGTTCGAAGCTTCTTAATCGATACGAAGAAGCAGAGCGAAGCGTCCATTAGCTCGCAAGCATACTCGAGCGCATCTCGCAATGATTCGCCAAAAGAGTCTCCAGGTCTCAGCTCGTTAACGGAAACAAAAGGAAATCTATATAGTTTCGTCTAGAGAGAGAGAGAGAGAGAGAGATAGAGAAGTATAAAAATAAGAAATCTCTGCTGGGTGCAAACCGTGTCGATGCACCCACTTTGGCGCAGCTGTCGCAAAGCCTCCGTTATACGAGCCGCTCAACTAAGACGCAATTCAACTTTTTTCGCTCGTTTTACGAGGCAAAGAGACTAAGCTCGCCTTTTCTATAAAGGAGAGATCGACTGCAGCAGCAGCACAACTCGACCGTCCAGTAATATAAACCAAATCGATCGTCGTCGTCGACGTCATTTTTATCTCACGTGCGCCTGAGAAATATCTTTCTCCGCAGCAGAGCCTCGGGACAGAGCTACACGGTAAAGTCGCGGACGCAGAGAGTGCAGCAGCAAAGCGCGCCGACTATTTTTAACTTCCGCTGTACCTTTTTAAGATCGGGTCAAGTTAGCTTACAAAACATTCAACAGCCTTGCGATTCACACTTCGCCATCGAGGAACCACGAGACTTGCCTTCTTCGTCGCATCTGCCACACTCTGAAAGGGGACGCAAGACCCTTTTGTTCGATATACCGCTCTTTACTCTCACTCTCTACCTCTTTATCACGCATTCAAAATGAACCCGTATATATAACCCTTCTTTTTCTGGAATTTCGTAATCGTGTACGGTGTGTACTTCTCTCTCTCTCTCTCTCTCTCTCTCTCTCTCTCTCTCTTGTATGCAAATCTGTTTTCATTTGGAATTATACGACTTCGATGTTGGGTAGAGAATTTCGTTTCGTAGAAAGGTTATTTTAATTACAAATGATGCAACCTTTTGCACGTAAATATTATACTTACGATTTAAGTTTTCTGGTTAAAATTAATTTAGTAATTCGATGTATAGGAAATAGTATTAACTACTTAACACTAATGTGCAGGTAATATAAACATAATGTACATAAATTTTAAATTTTTCGTTATCACTTAAATAGAAACGTATTTTTATAGATGTAAATATGATTTCTTCTTTATTGAGGTAAACGTCTGAAACTGGTAACATTGTTTGGATTAGATTGAAATATGAAAAAAAAAAAAAAAAAGAATTCAATCTGCTTGAATGAAAGGAAAATCGAGTGAACGTGATCAAAATGCACAAAATGATATGGTCTATAGATATTTATTGACGTCTGACCTGATTCTACTAACATCTACTTATTATATAAATGTACAGGTATAGAGTCTTTGTGAACTTTCATCAATTTTTTTTTTCGATTTTTCCTTCGCTGAAGTAAATTCAATCTTTTTTTTAATTCTTAGATTAACGAACTCCAAATAATTGCACCGATTTCTTATTTTGATACACACTTCGGTACAAATATAAGTAAAATACTCTTCGTGTCTTTTTCTAAAATCTTTTAGATAATTAAAAATATGTTTGTGAAGTATGTTTTCATTCCAAGTATAGTTCGCTATTTAAAATTTATGAGATTTATTAGCGGACAGCATAATCATTCATTCGTAAAATAGATAAAATGCACCGTCGATTAATACTACAATTATATAATCATGTAATGATGTTTTTCTTACTCTCTGCACCCAAACATCGCAGCACTCGGCGATACGCGCGCAAGTAAATCAAGCCCGCTATACAAGAAGCTCATAATCCCCTGTTAAGAATTTAATTTCATTAGATATCAGCTCCTCGACGCTCAACCCGGATATACACGTATTCACATGAAACCCGAAGAGCGTCAATTTCGAGCGTCGCGAAGAAGAAAGAGGAGAGAGAGAGAGAGAGAAAGACGAGATAAAGCTCGAGGAGCGCAGCGGGAGTATATATACGGGAAAATACTCGAATAAGACGCTTTGGCGGATAGAGACTGGCTCTTTCTTACAAACTTCCTCCCTCTCTCTCTCAGCAGGGAAGAGAAAACGAGGCTTTGGGCTAAGGCTCGTTGAGTTATTTGCTCTTTCAACGAGACTAGTTCGCGACTCGAGAACAAATTAACTGCTGCCTCTGCCTTGCCACTGGACCCGTGAATGCCAAGGAAATATCACTTTGCGGTTCTTAGGCTCTCTCTTTCTCTCTCTCTCTCTCTCCCTCTCTCTCTCTCTCTCTCTCTCTCTCTTTCCTTCTCTCTCTTTCCTTCCCACCCACATGCCTGCTTTTGGTCAGCGTCTTTTTCGACGGCTATACCCTCTGCAACAGAAGCAGCAGCAAAGAAAGGGAGGGGGGGGAGGCGGTGAAGGGATGCATTCATTAATGTGCAGCGCGTGGCAGAAAAATTAAAGTGGCGCTTTTGATGCGCGCTCGGGTAGACGAAACAATTTGGCCGAGATTACTCTTCTCTGCGCGGCTTTATTCATATATATATAGAAGAGAGAAAGAGGGACTTAATTGATTATTACAATGGATTTATTTAGGCAATTAGTTACGGCTGCGCGAGCTTTAAATTGATGAGGCTCTCCCCCGCGCAGCGCCAACAAAAATAATTAAATGACGTAATCTGAAATTTGAATTATATAACGCGCGCAAGATTTAGTGGACACGTAACGGCGTGTTTCCAGAGTATGTTTTGCAATTTCTGATAAAAAAAAAGGAAAAAGAAACGAGAAGTTTCGGTTGAAAGAAAAAGCCGATAAAAGCTTTTGCACTCTTTTTTAATGAAAATTCATGCGCGAGCTGCGCATAATTTAAATTTCACAAGAGCCACTTAAAATATTTCATTAAAAGTGCAGACAAATTATTATGAATTAGAAAAAAAAAACAGAAAAAAAAAAGAACATGAAAAATCTAAACTTATAAAACTATTAAACAAAAAATATGATTTTACTAGTTTACCGTATTATATGCTACGGTAATGTAAATACTTTTAAGCTTTATAATGTATAATATCTCAAATAATTGTCATGAAATTAAAACAATGATGTAAAACAGCGAGCGCGCGCATTCATTAAAATCAATCCATCGACTCAACGATGCGTATGTAATCAGAATCCGTGATAAACGTATATTAAAAATAAATCAAATTGACAATCGGTTATTCGCTCATATATTCGCACTCGTGTATAAATTCGCGTCCAAACCAAGCGATGCAAAACCGATATCCAATCATCGCATATAAAGCATGCAACTTTCTCGCTCTCTCTCTCTCTCTCTCTCTCTCTCTCTCTCTCTCTCGACATTCATTCGCCTGGGAAAAAAAAAACACTCTATTACCTCGCTCGCACGTCTGTGAAATCTCCTCTAGATGCGCTCACTATAAATCCAGTCAAGACCGCACCTACAGCTCGAAGAAACACTCAATCGCTCATCTTGCACGTATATAACCGTATGAAAATCGGGGCGCAGTTCCCCGAAAATAGGCGAGCCCGTCAATCCTCATCCTATACAATCCATCAAACAGAGAAAGAGAGAGAGAGAAAATCCTCTTCCTATTATAGCACTCTATAATCGCGCAAATATATCCGTGGCCGTCTATACCAAATAGTCGCTTTCTCGAATCCCGCAGGAAATGAACTTGAAAATTAACGGTCGAAGGAGGT
Organism: Megastigmus stigmatizans; assembly: GCA_900490015.1. Taxonomy (NCBI): domain Eukaryota; kingdom Metazoa; phylum Arthropoda; class Insecta; order Hymenoptera; family Megastigmidae; genus Megastigmus; species Megastigmus stigmatizans. Next base: position 14,820 of record UELV01018702.1, on the reverse strand, counting down.
ATAATGTATTTTTACGAAAGGGGCGGGTGGTCGCGTGACTTTGAAATTTTCGCGCGCGCCCCTCGCAATTACCCGCGGCAAGGAATCACTCGCGAGAAGGAGGAGGAGGAGTAGTAGGAGAGCGAATAGATGGCTATCGGGTCTCACGAGTCTCGTCGGGCTTTGGGTCAAGGTGCATTGAGCCTATCGTGGTGTGCAGTGCGCGCACGCCACGCGGTTACCGATATATATACACACACTATATACACGCCGCCTATCTGCATGAAGCCTCTTGCGCCACTATATAAGCCCGTATGGTTTCGTTATCAAGGTGACTCGATAGATCGAGCGCGCCGCCGCTTAATCTACTTCGACACTCGCGCGAGTGGTGTTTTTTCCTTTTTATCATTCGCGCCTTTGCTCTTTGCGCGCGCTATACGCTATCGAATTATATATATATGCGAGAGTTGCGTGTACGCTTGGTGTACATATAATGGATTTAGATGCGTTTTAATACGGGTTTGGCCGAGCTGCTGTGCATGGGAGGAAGGAATCAACGGTTTATTAGCGTGCCTAGCGTGAGCGGCCGAGTGATTATTCTATTTCTTTGTTTTGCGCGCTTATCTAATCGAAGCGTTGGTTGGTTAATTGCCACCTATTGGATTAGCATTTATTACTGCTTTTTCTTTTAGAATTCACAGTATATGATAGAGTATTCTCGTATTAAGTAGTTTTCCAATGCGGTTTACTGTTTTATTGCAGCCTATTTGTAGATCATTAAATTCTTATCAAGGGAGATTATCAAGCATCTATATAGGTTTTAATTGACAATGTTACAGCGAATAAATGTAGCGATTGATTAAAACTTTACTAAGAAATAAAACTCGGGAGAGAGTCTATTTTAAAAACATTTTCAACAAGGAAATGCTTTTATTTGATGGAAAAATAAAAATAGTGTGTAGATAATGATGATATTTCAATCACAGATGTTACAAGTATATTAAAAAATAAAATGACTATGCTTTTTGAATTTATAAAAATCACTAATTTATATATATGCGTACAAGATGCCGTACTGTGTTCTTCTGCTAACTGCGATACCTGACCCCCTTTTTAAAGAAGAGAAAAATGCGAAATTAAAATTGAATTCGAAAGATTCGCATCAAATGCAGCGTTTGTGAAAAATTGCATTTGCCATCGGATTTTCAATTACTTATTTTAGTCATCAACCGTCGTGATGTGATTTCTCTTTATAAAGTCAAGGGCGCGAGCGAGAATTTATATCAAATTTCATCAATCCATCAGATTTCCGAAACGCGAGGAATTCCTGATTTTTATATGCTTATGACACTAAAAATTTAACCCTATAACCTTCCCGCAAACGTCAAGTTTAATGGCAAGTTTTGGTAGAAACTCGAAAACTAAAAATGTTATGCATGTAGCATTGAATTTAAAGCGCCACAAAACAACGTAGTTCGAAAACAGAATATTTCATTGAATCCCATCAAAACCATAAGATATAATGAAATTTGTCCGGATGTACAAAAAGAAAATATCTACATAATAATGAACAATTAGCTGAATGAATTTATAAATCGAAAAATTTCACTTTTTCGCAGCTTTTGCCACTCCTATTTGACTGGTTTCGAGCAAAAGTTAACAGAATCATAAATTCGTAATAAAAAGTATTAATTTGAACGCTCGTGAAAATATAAGCGTTGCGGTACTTTTTATTGCAGATGTTTTTTATTGTCACGGAGGGCCTGACGGAGTCAGCGTGACACGATATGTAGACAGTACGAAGAGGAGAAAAGCAGCTAGCGGACGGCTGCTGAAGTATTTGCGACTTCGGCGCGAGTCGTTTCGGGTTTGAATAGCGTCTTCTTTGTTAACAAGTTGCATATACATATCTCGTGTTTAACTCGGTCGTAACATAGTTATTATAAAACCCGAAAAACACATCTTTTTATATTATTTCTGTTTAATACAATGATTATATAAGTATTCAAATGATAAAAAATAAAGGACAATATGTTATCAATAAATATCAACAGTTATCATTACAACGTAAAACAGATTTAGAATACGTATAAATGGTAATGTGAAAATTATTCTCTCAAATTCTTTCATTGATTTAAAAAGAAATAGCGGACTCTTTTCTCATATGCAATTCCTTATCGAGAAAGCTACAAATATAGGAAACTTTTATAGATTACTCGCTATGTAATCGTCCCCGACTACACGTGTACATATATATATAATACAGGTTACCGCCGGATTCTAAAGCATGCGAGCAAGCCATTGTGTGCAATCCGACACGCAATCGTAATTTCTTCCCAGATAGAGAACAGAAATTCGAAGTACATATAGCGCGAGAATAAAAGGAAGAGCAGCACGAGACGATCCGATCCCGATGCCGTGCCGCGACCCAACAAATAGAAAATTTTCGCGAGCGCTGGATTATCAAATTCCCGAGATGGAGACTGAGGCCGAAATGGAAGGAGGTATATAGAAAAGCCCATTGAGCTTGGGTAAAATGAAAGACGATCAAAGGTAATATCGTATCGCATATATCCCATTCCTTCGGCGCTTTGGCTGCTACGACGACCCTCCGATAGATTGCTTTTCTGCGGCTTCGGAACAACTATACACGCTTCGAGGCAAGTACACGTTTCATTGATTGAGCCGCCGCTGCTTCTGCTGCTGTGCCATTGTCGAGCAAAAATTACCGCGCGGCGCGGCATCAACGGTCGAATCGAAATCCGGCGCAGTCTATACAAAAAACAAACGTGGCCGAACGCGGTGCGAAAACGCTCGGAGAGAAACTGACCGAACAATGCCAGCGGGTTACGATATTTCACGGTCGGTTTGCGGTATTTAAATACTTATTTCTACCCTCGCTCTGGTGCAATAAAGCTGGACGTGAAATAATAGCCTGTATCAAAAACGATTCGGCTGCGACTACATATAGAACTTACGACCCGTTTCATGATCCACAAAGCGTATCGCGCGCGACTCCTGCTGCACTCGACTATTAATATAAAATTTAGCGTTAACGCGCGCTACTCGTGGTACGTTTTAATGCGTTATAAACGATCTATCAAATTGGAGAAAAGAATTACTTTTGAACGCTTCATCTACACTGTCATAATTTCGTGTACGGAATCAGCGAGCTTGGCTATTACAACGGTGAAGATCAGGGAGGGTCTATAAATAGCTTTATGAGCAGAACAAGCTTATTGATTTCAAATGAATGTTTGGTTTCATACTCTTCACCAGTTCGTTGATGTTTGAAAATAATTGCTTTTAATTAAATGTTTATCGGAGCATTCAACAAGGCGCAATATTAAACCTTGTCTTGTTTTTTCAGCATAGAATAAGAAGTTCGCTTGTTACGTCTGACTGAATCCATTTATATTCTACTTGATTTGACATCGGTATATTTAAGGAACACCGAAGAAGTTAAAGATTTGCTTATTTCTCATTATTGCTTTATTTTCTTTCATTACAAACTTCATCTTAACATACCAAAAGTCAAATGTAGCATTGAATAAATTAGCAGCTATGGAAGAAAGGTGGTATCCTCGTGTGCGAAGGAAATATTTTTTCACAAACAGCAAGCAGCTGCTCCTTTTACCGCTCAACTTTCACGAAGCAGAGGGTGAACATTTTTTTTTTCCTTGAAATTCATATTTTTTGCCCCAGTGCACGGGAATGACCAAGTTGTAAATGTCCGCAGTTTTAAAATAAGTTAAATCTACTTCCGCGTGCACATCATCTTTTGAATAAAACATGTCTTGTTTACATTTACGTTGCATGAAGATATCCTAGCGCCAAGACCGTATGCGCGCAAGCAAGAAAATAAGGAGAGCAACTCGTTTAAAACTTCACGCGCGGTATAACGTACAATTAAGTAGGCGAATTTCGCTCTTACGTGAAAAACTGTTCGAGCGTTATGAAAACTAAATAGCATATTAATTTTTCAAACTCAGGTATTTTCATAAAATTGATGATATAAGATCAATGCAGAAGAACTGACACCTCATATTCATCTCGTAGCAACTTTATAAAACAACAAATAATACAACAAAGAACAGATATGATACATTATCGGAGTATTTTAAATGTTCAATTATTTAAATTATAAAAGTTCTACTATTCCACAGGCGAAAAAAAGCCAAATTATCGTGTCGCAAAACAACCATCCACGCATCAAACGCAGACTTGGAAAGAGCAAGAGAGGAGGCCAATAACTAACCCAGATTCGGGCACGCGCGCGCGCACACAGAGCACACATTTTCTTGTCCGCGCTACTAATGGAATTTTGATAACCTCAAAATTCTCGAGCTCATCAGTAGCAGTGCACAGCGATAGCAGACCTCTCTCTCTCTCTCTCTCGACAACATAAATCATCGCTGGCTCCGCGCGCAAAAGCCAGAAACGCGCGACTATACTACGCGTGGCAATATTTGCTCTCGACAAACAAACACCAACAGCAGTAGTAAGAGCTGCGTAGATCTAGAAATCATGAACACAGGAGGGGAGAGTCTGTCGAGTTTGTTTTTAACGCGTGCACCCACACATGCACGGGTTTATTTTCCGGTATGGCAGGCGCGTGTTAAAAGGTCAGGTCGCACAGTCTCGCGACTAGCCGTCCAAAGCGAGCGACGGCTTGTAAAACTAAAGCACACCGAGTGCGGGAGAATTCTTATGTAAAACGCGCCCCTAGCGAGGCTCTCTCTCTCTCTCTCTCTCTCTTTGTGCATAGTGTAATAGGCGTAAACACGCGGCGTGCGCGTCTACTATATACGAGAGCCTTGTTCCGGAAGGCTATTTCTCCCCTCCTTCTCGCCGCGGCGACGGTAATTTTACGCTTTGACGACGCGACTTTACGCTCTCTCTCTCTCTCTCTCAATTACAGATTACGTCCAATCACTCAGGTCTTCGTCCGCTTTCTTTAATCTTATTCGTCTACCTTTGTCATGCGTGTCAGAGTGGACGATTAGGCTTTTTTTCTTTTTTCCAATTTGCGTTGTTGTTTTTGTAAGGAATAATTTCACGGGTAATAGGGAGGGTTGTTTGTGTGAGGATTTTCATGCGCCGCAGCTCGCGCGGATTAAGCTCGAAAGTAAGTAGTTAAAAGTGAAATGTGTTGGGATGCGAAGCATTTTTACGCGAGTATAGAATGAAGTTTATGATAGGCGTGTATACATAAAGCCCACGAATGAAAGGCAGGGATTTGCATTCGGGGGTATATATATATACATATATATACATATATATACCCCCGAAAAAACGTATATATATACGTTTTAAGTAGATGAGTTCCGTGTGCAGTCGGACAACACGGACCAGTAAATCAAATGTATACTGGTTCATGCGAAATGGCGAACTTTAACTGCGGGACATCTAAGTTATTCTATAGTTTGAGAAGTTAATTTAAAAATTAACCATTCGCCTCTCTCTCGCTCTCTGTGATTTACGAGATCAACCAAATTATTTTACGATCACCGTTCCAAGTTGAGCTCGCCCGTATTACATGCCTCGTATCTCTCTTTATAGATTACGTAAATTAATTTACATAATTAACCTGCAGAGGTACAGTTTATAAAGATATCGATGAGTATATTTTCGAGTACAGAATTAGTGGGACAATAATTACTTTCATGGACTGTAAAACATAGCGATTCAATTTGAATTTTACTATATTCATGCGTCTGTATCGCGTTTCAAACTGCATATACTGAATAGAGATAAATTTATTCGTAACACGATTCGTATGATGTAACAGCATCAAGGATACTTGAAACATTAAAGTTACGGTTATCCCGTTTATTTACATTTAGTTATTACACGATTATATGCAACGAAGGATATTCATTTCAATCTATTATAATTATATTTCTTACATTTATGTTCTTCATTTTATTTATGCACTACAATTATAATTCCGAATGAAATAATCGAAATGTAGTTCATAATGTAAGTCCATTAATTATTCACTGTTACATAACAGTATGTATATACATAGAAGAAAAGTTCAATTGAAACATTGTTCATTGCGATAATACTTAACTCAATTTGACAAGTTCAAGCTCACACGTCTTCCCTTAAGTTGGTCGATATCTTTCACACTGTCAATTATTAACTAGGACAGGAAAAATGCTAATAAATATGTAATCCGTATATAAAATGTATAACGCTTTATTTTCCTTTATTATATACTAATGAATTTTTCAAGCAAATTTATCATTACAAATTTAAATATATCCCTGGTAGAACATTGACGAGTTCGGCTGGTTTTATATCCAGCCGTTAGCCAGTTTCGACTAGCCAACATTTAGAGTTTCAAATCGTCAAATGCTCGGTAATGACCAGTCAAGACTAAACGTCAAAAGTAAACAAGAGTCGAGAGTAGCTTTTTTAAGCATAACCTCAATATTTTATGCATTAAACGCCAAATTTTTAAGTTTAATATATCAAATTAAATATGGCAATATACATATTTATCTGACCAATAATATTTATTTATATTATTAGATATCAATATATCAGCTTAAAATGGAATAAATTATAATTAATCAGCAAATATATCATTTTAAAATAGCCGAGTCCTTAGCCAGTTTGCGTTTCAAAACTGTGGCGAAATAGCCAGGGTTATTCGTCTGCTAGACGGGTAAGCTCGGTTAAAAACTCGCGTATATAATCGGTAATGGCTAGTGGCTGGTCATCAACTCGGCTAAATTTCTACCAGGGATAAAATCAATGAAAATGCTCTTCTTTTAATTACGTAATATTGAAATTCTAACGCAAATTTAATTAAGTCAATTCAGCAATATTTTTCTTTTATGTAAATTTTTAAATTAAACCGTTTTAATTAAATATTTTCAAGAGTCTCTGATGTCTAGGCAGTATTAGAAGTACATAACGAGTGATATCCATGTCTGTCTGTGTTATATCAATAACAAAGGTGACTTTCAAAGTTATGAATTCACGGCACAGCATCATTTGAAAAAGTATTACCGAATCGCTGCTGCCGCCCAAAAACGAACATAAAGGATAGTAATATAAATGAAGATCATAAGATTACACGTGCGTAATAACTTTACGACTGGTATAAAGCTGCGAAAATTTGAACACGTTGCATTTATTTTACTTTGACGACTACTTTGCCAGAAATGAAACTTTCATGCGTAAAACAAGTGAATTATTTGTAGCATATTACTAGTAGTTTACTCTCGTATTTTACATGATTATTCTACAGGACAATGTTTATTATGCATTTATCTCTTTGATTAAATAAAACTAAGCCATATTGGTTGGGCGATTTGAAAAATTCTACAGAATTGAAATCCCTTATTTGCTCACAGAATTATATTTGTGACCCATTCGCCGTTTTATGGATGAAAGCGACTCGGCAGTAAATCGCGTTATCAGAGTATTATTCTAACATGTGCTTATATGTATAAATACAATAAAAAATAAAACAAGAAATAGAGCATCATTTAAATAACCTCACCGATACATGTTTTATAACCAGTTATTTGATGCGTAACACATTTTTCACATCGATATACTAAACGCAAATAAGAATCTTTCGTTACCTGATCTCACCGCTGCAATTCAAGTATTTAGCTCAAGACATCCACGATATCAATGACATAAAACAAAACACACTCCCAACCACTTTACCGCGATTCAATTCATTCGGTAACGCATCGAATTCATTCGAGAGTCGCACCACTTGGCGTGCCATCGGAAAACCAGCTCAAACATCATCTAATTCAAGAGGCCATAGAGCCGGAAAACAGTGAGCGTCGCTGTATCCCTCCCATAAGGTAGTACAATAAAAGGTATAGGAAGACGCGTTCTAGAGCGGCAACGTCCTGCACATAATTGCAAAGGACAATGACTAATGGCACAATTGAAACTCTAAACAATCGAACGCCGACAATAAGCCAAGGGGCTTAAAGGTAAGCTTCTCTCCCTTGCATTGTGCAACAGCCACCGTAGCCCATGGGTACACACAAAGCCTCTCGCGTCCCTCGAGGATAGCAACTGCTGCTGCTGCTGATGCTGCGGTTTCTGCGGCTCTACGGAAGAGAGAAAGAGAGCAACGCGCGTCTCGACGTCATTGTCATTAGGCTAAATATATCGGCTAATTCAGGAAATGGCTGTTTAACGAACCCCACCGTCGTCGCTGCCTCCCCCTCGGCTTTTGTACATATATAAGCGTGTAATTCAAAGCAGCCGGTAGTAGCAGCGGCAGCGATCGAAGACCCGGGGCGAGCCTAGAAAGGGGCCGCCGAGCGACGCGCGCCTGGCTTACCTTGAGACAAGACTGAAAGAACGAGGGAGAGAGGGAGCTTTGTTTGCCGATAAGGAAAATATGAACCCTCTCTACTCTGTTTATTTTGGATCTCGCGCGGTCGATTGTCATGCACTCGCTGCTTTGCTCTCCCTCTCTCTCACCCAGTGGCAGCAGCTTCGAGTAATTAATAAGGACACACACGCGTATCACTCGGAATTACGAAGGCGAATAATCGAGTCCCTGTCTCGAGAAAAAAGTTGAGTGTCTTTGTATGTACGCTGTAGTTTGAGAGAGAATATATTATATTCCGTGACTGCAGTTATAGCGGGCCGGGAGTAGGTCGATAATTCTCGAAATGTATATATATAAGTCGGTCGGGCGATGATCATCTCCGGCGTGCATGAGATCGTCTCGTATATAATATCGATTCGGTGCTGCGGCCGCTTGATTTCAGCTTCGGCTATACGTAAATAGCATTTGGGTTGAATCGTTTTCACACGGCGAATTTAAGGACGGCCGACTCGCGCAGACTTTTCTCTCTGTGGTTTTATTTTTGGCCGCGCTCGCTCTTCGCATTATTAAAATGTGTATTACCGGTCGATGGCTATATATTTCGCGGGGAATTTGCTCGGTTTATATACTCGTATTATTTGGATATAAAATGGGTGGAAGGGGGGGGAAACGCGAGTATTTGAGTGTAAAGTGATTGATCGATGCGTACTGACATTATGTCGGTCGTGTTGAAAATTGAAATCTTATAGCCGCAGCTAGTTGTGTATTACATGGAATTAAATAAGAAATTTTACCCTCATTATATTTTAATCTGATTAAGAAACTTTATTGCAACTTCAAAAATAAAGCGATTACCAGATAGAACTATTACGAATTTTGATTCTCCGAATTCTACGTTAGATCCTTATTATAATTGTTAAACATTTTTTTTTTTTAGAATCCCGATTGATTTCGTACGATTTCATATGATTATTTAATCAAACTTTTTGTAAACAAATTTTGTAAGATTTTATATGAATCATGTTATTTCAATGATTTCACTGTGATTTCGAACTGATTACGAATGGTAGGGTTAATTGATTTCCGTGACTCAATAGCCCATCGGTTAAATGTATGTACAAAACTTATTCTATCGACAGATATATAAAAAGATGTTTAATATAAAAAAAATTAAGAAGGAAATATTTTAAAATAGGTCAAGTTGATCTTGCTGTATTTAAGTAGAAACAGAAGAATATGGCAAGTCAATGATCTCCGTTCAATTTTTTTCAATTCTCCCTTCAAGTTAGGGCCATTTATTTCTTTTTTTAATTCGTCTACTTCTATAAGGCTTTTCTATATTCCAAGCTCAATAGAGTCCTCTTTACATGAGTGTACTTAACTACCATTTGGTACTTAATCGATACTTTGCAAACTTTTACAAGCTGGTCAAAATTCATTAAAGGAAAAGCTCAAAAATTATGATTATTTTAAAAACTTGCATCACAAAGTTTAACAAAGTATCTTCCGATCGAAAAATAAAATAAAATGTCGCCAGTGAAGACAGTAATAAAGCAGCCTCCCCTCAAAGTTCTAAGCCTAACGCGATATTCGATCTCGAAGCCGCGATGACGCGATCGTACGAGGTATAATAATAATAAAAGTGGCAAACGTCGGTTTCTGTTTCAGGATCGGCCATCGAGAAGTTATGCGAGTGCGCGATGGAGGAGAGCCTGACGGACAGGGAGGCGGTAGTGCGCGCCGCCAAATGCCTACTGGGCGCTGTCACGAGAGTACTGCTGCTCGCCGACATAACCGTAGTGAAGCAGCTACTCATGGCCAAGGACAAGGTGGCGAGGAGCCTCGGACGACTCGAGAGCGTATCCAACTTCACCGAGTTCGTTAAAGCCTTCAGCCAATTCGGCGCAGAGATGGTGGAGCTGGCTCACATGACGGGGGATCGACAAGTCAGTATATACTGCGTTTTATATTTTACCGTTGACCATTTGAACAGCTCTGCTTTGCTGCGACAGCGGAGCATTTTCTATTTGCAGAGGGCTTTTAGGGCACTTGGAAGTATATGGACTGTCTATTGTTCGCGGTTGGTTAGTCTTTGCCGAGCAAATATATACGTACTCAATTGTACCCGTTTGTTGTCGCGATTCTGTATAAACAATTACCGATCGATTCTGTACTTCTATCATTCATTCGATAAATTCAATGACGTAAATTAGTTCATGATTAACTAATTGTATATTGTCTACTAGTTGAAATCCGTGTAGCTGTAGGTTTATCGGTATCGAATAGCTTGAACCGTTTCATTTTTGTTTGTCCAACCATTGAAAAAAAAAATATCTGGTGAATGAGAAGTCCCTCGATGATAGCGAATGAATATATTCATTCAAGTTAACAATAGCGATAACAAATTGGCTTCGCTATACTCTTTCGTAAGGGTGGCTCGATCGGTACCCAATGCAAATTAAATATCTCAATCTTCGTAATTAAAAGTGATCCGCGAGCGAAAAGGTTTCTGCGATACTGTATTAAAGACAGAATCGACGTTCGGCGTGACCCTCGAGAGTATCGCTCCTAATGACTTTTTCGAGAGCGCATTAGCGCGCCGATGAAACTACGCAACATTTTTAATTACACGCGGCAACGACTTTATCGGAAATCCCCAACCAATGCGCTTTCCTATTGGCAGACGCGTAGAGCAGACGACGAAATGCGCTCTTCTAACCTTATAGTCCCGGATTAATACTGTAGAGCCGAAAGATATTCTGCGTAACTCGAATTTTCTTTGAAGTAAAAATTATATCGATTCGAAAGTTTCAAAAAGTTAATTCGTGCTCAGATAGTTTCGAAATTATGATTATAAAACGGTTTTGCTGCCTGTTATACTATTTTATTATTTGTTAGCCAATACATCCTCTACCATGTTTGTATTAGTATTTTTCGCGATCACCGATTACTGAAGTCTATTTTCAAAATAAAATTAATTGTCATTTAACAATTTTAATCAAATAGTCTTGAAATTTTACATAATGTATCTATACATACATTTTGCCAATTTTAGAAAAAAGTTGAGATACGATAATTAGTTTCCGTTGATAACTATACTGCCATGGGAACAGCTGAAAGTGCGTTGATCTTAATAGTTTGAATGTAACAATGGCCAAATTTAGCACAGCTAAGTGTCGATTATTTCAATTCTTTTCCCGTGCAGTAATATCAAAGGACCCGTGGTATCACACAACTTTCCCATTTCAAAATAAAACGATTTCGATTAGATCGTCGAACGATCGGTAGACTGAAAACGCGTCTCGCATTGACCGACGGCGGTTCTATATATATATATATATATATATATCTGTTGCAGAACGATCTGAAAGACGAGAGGCGAAGAGCTCAGATGGCGGCGGCGCGTCAAGTCTTGGAGAGGAGCACGATGATGTTGCTGACGTCGAGCAAGGCCTGCCTGAGGCACCCGGAATGCCCCTCGGCCAAGGAAAACAGAGACACGGTCTTCTGTCAGATGAGGCGGGCAATGGATCTGATTCATTACGTCGTCAAGGACGGCGTCCTCGACTGCAGCGAATCCACCTACTCCAATTCACAAGTAAGGATTCAGTTATTAATTGCTTTCCCTACCCTGCGGACCCTTATATCTTGTGTCTGGTCAGGACAGCTGGCCACAACAAGTGCCACCTGCCACTTGGACTTTGACACTCTGTATTTTCTTCAGCTTTATGTTTCGAGATTCTTGTAGAGAAATGTTGGTACCTGTTAGTTGTTTATTCGTCCATATGTCATGATGATCAAAATTTGCTAAACTATTTCTGAAAATTACTAGGTGAAATCACTCTTTTCTCTATTATATGCTTTATTAAAAACTTTGGAAAAAATCAGAAATAGTTCATTCCGGATTTTTATTAATTTATCTATCAATTTTTATCCTGTAATATTTTCAGTTCCTCTTTTAAGCGCACGAAACTTATGAATCCCTTTATAAAATGCGATGTATCTCGTACTCTACAATCTGAATCTTATACTTCATTTATACCAAGTTTTCATATTACTACATATAAAAAGTGGTAGATTTTTAACCGAATCAAATCTAAGTAGACTGCTAATTATGCAACAAGAAATATTGTTTAAAAAGACTGTAGTTGTCCAGAGCATAAGAAAGTTGATATTTGTCATGCTAAGGTTTGAAAATTAATATAGATTATCTACATAGTCTTACAAGATTAATAAAATAATTTCGAGAAAAGTCATACGTCTCTGAATCTGATTTACTACCCATGTTTAGATTCTTTTTGGAAAATGTACATCCTGTACCTTAACCCGTATATAATCATAAACTTTACTCAACTTCCTCGTTAACTAAGCGAATTTTTTGTATTCATGGCCATCCTTTCAGCGAATCTAAAGTTCCCCAACATTTTTATCAAACTATTCTCCATCGTCGCGTCTTTTATCCCCAATCATCCTCAGATTCTCCCTAATCGCCGACAAATCGACCCAACTTTAAAGCCGCCAACAAAGCGATAAACCCACGATGATCGACGCTATAACCCACACAGCAATCGCCCCGATGGCGCCTGTAAAATATCCGGCGTTGATGCGAAAGTTGCGTCGTTGTGTCCTCAGAGTCCGCAGCAGGAGGACTGGGACAGCAGTACCGTATTCTCGGCACTGAAGCAGTTCGAGCGTCTGGTCGAGTCGACGAGGATGACGCTACTGAACGCTGGCTGCCGCGAGACCCTACCCTCGGCGCTGGACGTCGTGGTCGAGCGCACCCAGGACTTCACGGACAGCGCCTACACCAGCCACGAGCACCGCGAGAATATTCTGCTGCTGTGCGACAGGGCCAAGCTCGAGCTCAACACTCTGCTGAGAGTCGGCAACAGTATGGTGGGTTTCGTATTATCCCTTCTCTCTTAACTTTAGATCGTCGCGCAACTTTTCACTCGGCAGAAATTGCGCTCTCTCTCTCTCTCTCTCTATGTTGTACATAGCGTGGGAGAAACGTGTCGCACACCTGCGAGATGCCGTTGTATATAGGGAAGTTTGTCGCAGGCTTATAAGTTGAGAGAACTGCCTCCGATGCCTCGAGTGCGATAAAGTATTGAGATGCTTTCGATGTCTATTTTCATCGTCACGGCTGATGTACTTTTGAGTATATGACGCGCGGGAACAAGTTTGCTTTGCGATTTGCAAGTATTGACGCGACGAACGATTCATCGCCGATAGTATATAGGCTCAAAACTTTCTTTCTCCTACGACAAAATGATGCGCTGTGAAATTGAATTTCAAGGAATACTTTTGCACTTTAGAAATGTTTTCTTGCCTTCGAATCTATTAAATTATGTACGAGCTATTACTTTTACATCCACTTCAACTCTCAACAATGCTTCAGTGTTTAAGACCTATTGCAATTTATATAGAATATAGAATTTAGTTATTGCTCACAGACAGGAAAGATGGAGTTTAATATATCGCTCTTTCCGTCGGAGCAATATTTGAGGTTACTAAAAGTCGACCCTATATTAGAGATGAACTATAGCTTATCTCAACTTACCAAAGCTGCTGGAAGATAGTTACAATCCATAAAGCAATCGAGCCTTATTAACAACAAACTAATCTCTGCATCGTTCAGAATTTCGAGAGCAACAGCGGCGGTGGCTCGCCGAATTCCGAACTGGACCAGGCGATACTGGGCGTTCTGCGGGCGACGCGCGACCTTCGCCAGCAACTGTGTCAGACGACGATGGAACAGGCCGGCGATCTCGGACAGGTCACAAAGGCCGGACAGGAGCTCGTGGCGACCATACGGAATCTCGCACTCTCCAACGATATCGACAGATTGCAGGAAAGCAGCGATCGATTCCACGAGTACATCGAGCACATACTCGAGGTAAGATATATATAGGCACACATTTCGCTTGTCGCACCTGCAGTTATGCTTTCGTTTATAATAGCTCTCCATAATCAATTGCTATTATTGTTTATCCGGGATTTGATAGATGGTGTAACAATTCGCAATCGAATTGGTTCAAATACACACGTTATATCTTATCCGCTTTTGCGCCTTCTTACACACAGTCATTATTTTATCAAACTTTGACAATGGATGACTTTCCTCGGAGTTTAGAAATTTAAACTCTGACTTGTGATTCACACCATTCGCAGGTTTGCAAACTTTTAAGACACATCGCACTCTCGGAATCGCTCCAAGTTTCAGCCAAGTTCACAGAAATCAATTTACGAATATACGGACCTCAAGTAGTTACGGCGGCGCATACGTTAGCGAGGCATCCGACCAGTAAAATTGCCAAGGAAAATCTCGAAGGTTCGTAGAATGTTTGTTTATTTATTCATTGGGGATTCTTTGAGGAGGAAAACTTTGTGGAAAAATTCAAGCCCAATTAAGACTTGAAAGAAACGAAAAGGTTTCTAGATTAATATTTGCTCTCCGAATCAAATCGATATACAGCCGTTGAAAAGTATATATATATATATATATATATATATAT